>JAYMFT010401268.1:0-18902 GCA_038088735.1 Panulirus argus | reverse complement strand
TTCCAGCCCCCCGCTCCCTCCCCTTTTAGTCGCCTTTTACGACACGCAGGGAATATGTGGGAAGTATTCTTTCTCCCTTGTCCCCAGGGATATATATATATGTATATATATATATATATATATATATATATATATATTTATATGTATATTATTATATTATTATTATACTTGATCGCTGTTTTCCATGTCAGTGAGGTAGCACCAGGAAGCAGACGAAGAAAGACCCATTCCCCCCACATACACACATACATGCACATTTATGCACAGTACATATATATACATACCAGCATATACATATATACATATATACACATACATATGTATATACATATGTACATATTCACACTTGCTTTCCCCCATTCACTCCTGATGCCACCCTGCCCCACAGGAATTAGCATGGCCATCCCCCGCGCAGGCGAGGTAACGCCATAAGACAGACGAGACAGCCACATTTGCTCACATTCAGTCTCTAGCTGTCATGTGTAATGCACTGAAACCACAGCTCCCTTTCCACATTTGATCCATAAAGTGTAATAACATTCTGGTAAATGTAACAGGAACATCCCACATTGGAAAAGAAAAGAGGAAATAGAAGAGCTAGTATATTTTGGTCCAGAGTTGAGGACCCTCTTCAGCCAACTGAAATGTACAGACAGAGAAGGCCTAAGGTTAGGTTACATGACCGGCTATGAGGCTTGAGGGAAAAGTCACAGAGCCACACCCTTGACCTAAGATACCTGACATATGACCCACACACTGACCTGAGGAGGGGTTAGGGATTATCCTCTGAATACAGAAGCCATGATCAGATCAGGTGACCTCTGCCCACATGGCAGGATGTAATTAAGGGAAGAGCTAATGAAAACAGTTTCTTTTATTTTTCTGCTAAAAGTACAATGAGACTTACATGATAATGAAGAGTTGTTCCAGTCAGTAGTGTGACCCACATTTTGAATGTGTTTAAAAATGGCAGAATTTTCCTGGCTGTACCTAACAGCACATTTATGTTCAGTTATTCTAGTGCTTAGGCTGTGGCCAGTTTGACCAATATCTACATCGCTACTTTCCTTACAGGGTATCTAATAAATACCAGGTTTATCTTCTAAGGACAGTCTTTGATAGACATTGACTAAATTCCTATCAGTGTTATTAGGCAAATCGTGCCTTAATTTGCTTTTTGGATTGAGATCATCAAAGGTTTTGATAAACTATTGTAGTAGGTGGCTCCCACTACTGATACTATTCTGTACGGTGTGGTAAGCCAGCAGTGCTGCATTTGTTATGTTCTCCCTTTTAGGGCCAGATTATTGTCTTTTTTTCCCTTTCTTCAACCATATGTAGGTTGCTGTCATCCAACCTCAGTCCCACACTTTTTAACTTAACACTTTACCACATAAACCTCACTTTTTTTTTTTTCCTCTAAATTGTGCAATTTATGGCAATACAGCCATTACAGAACTTTTAGTGATGATTTGGAGTTACACCACTGGTTGAGAGGAGTTGGGCGGATCCCAGGGCCCATTTTACTGCCATCATGCAACTCAGATACATCCCACTTTCATAGTTACAGCTCCTAGACTTGGTTCTTTTTCTATCAGTTAATTTTTGTGATGCTGCCACTCCTCAACCTTCCCTCTTCCATATGCTGTGATATTTCTGTTCTTTTTCTGTTCTGTAGGTTTTACTTGACATTGTTCTCATGAAGTGTCTGCATGTGTCCCCACCCCAAAGGTTTGGACCTGTGGCACAATTTTGGCTGCTATGTCCCATAGCTTATGTGTGGAGACCGACCCCTCAAGGATTGGCTATCATGATGTTACCTCCTCCTTCCCTCAAACAGCTAAGCTGTAGAATTCTCTTTCTTCTTTTGTCTTTCTCTATTCACATAACTTTTCTTCCTTTAAGAGTCCGTTCTACAAACATAAACAACTGTGATTAATTTCTGCTTTCTTTCCCTTTAATTTTTTTATTTCACCCAAGATGACATTGATTGGGGCATATTTTTTTTAACCCAAGCCACATCAGTCACTATAAATAAATGGATTTCAATACCTGTATTAATTCACCTCTTAACTTACTTTCGAAACTAAGTAAGTGTAAGTCATGTAGCCAGCTCTCATAAAATTTGACACCCCCCCCCCCAATACATATTCGCCATTTCCCACACTAGTGAGGTAGCGTTAAGAACAGAGGACTGAGCCTTAGAGGGAAAAATCCTCACTTAGTCCCCTTCTCTGTTCCTTCTTTTTGAAAAGTGAAAATAGGAGGGGAGGATTTCCAGCCCCCCCCCCCTTTAGTCGCCTTTTACGACACACAGGGAATACGTGGGAAGTATTCTTTCTACCCTATCCCCAGGGATAAAAATTTGATACTTAGTCCAGGAATTATTTTGGTTGCCCAACACTGTACTCAGTGCATTGTCTCACATTTTTAAAGTACTGTAGGTTGACCATACTGAACAGTGTATTCAGATTAGGAATACTCGTACAGAAGCGTGAAAAGTAAGGATTAGGTTCTTATGCATATTCTAACGTTCTTCTTTAGAATTCATACCTTTTGTTTCTGTGCACTGCATACATGGCTTTGGGTTATCAGAGATGACCTTAGTCTATCTGTCTATCTATATCTCTCATGCCCACTCCTTCCAGGAACTCCTATCAAGGGGGTGACTACAACAAAAGTCTCCATTTATCCCAGTCCTTACATGACTCCTGCACATACTCTTGTCTTTTTCCTAATTTACTCTTTGTAGCTTAGAAGAATTCATGATGTATCCTGTAATCTTGTTTCTTCTGCCAAGATATAAAACTGTGCACTTAATGGTATTAGAATTCATTTGCCTCTTACCAGCCAAGACCATTAGTTTGTCTATGTCAATATGAAGGTGTAGATGTTCAAGTTCTGTTGTAGCTTATTTCCTACCTATGCATCAGGTGGAAATTTTGATATCTTACATCACTGGCCATTATCTGTGCCTCATTATACGTGAGAAAGAGAACCATTCCCAAGGCTGATTCCCATTGCACACCACTTGTTATATCTAACCATTCTGAGGCTTGACTGTTAACATTTTATGCTACTTTGTGCCTCATAAGAAGAATCATTGAGGACTGCTCTGCTCTGTGCATTAATGAGGTTTAATGGTTCCATTTTTTTATCCATAGATGTCACAGGCAACTTAGTAATAAAGCTGAAAAAAAATCTTTTATCACAGTCACTACTAAATCATGATAAGAGTGTAATGGCATCGTCATGGGAGGAAGCAAAATTTACTTGCCACCTATTATTGTCATTTTTACAATACAAGAAGCCGCTTGTCTTCATATTTATATTTTTGATGAGAATCAGATTATTGTTATCATTTATTCATGTAAAAATATTGTGTGTGTGATTGATACATAAATATTTAAATAATGTATATAAAGAATCTATAAATTTTTTGATAATTGTTTGCCATTTTCTGCAGTAGTGAAGTAACACTTGGAATAGACAAAGATATGGCCTTTTTGCTAAATTCCACTTCTTTAACTGTCATGTGCAGTGCAACAAAACCACAGGTCCCTATCCAACAACCTGGCCCCACTAGCCATTTCATAAAAAATGTGAAAATGAAACATACAGGCTGTGTAAAATCATAACTGGAGACAATTCATAAAGTTTTTAATGTGTGTATTTGTCTGTAGGATGAAGTGAACAGGGTTGAATTTAGTGAGGATTAAAGAAAATCCCTGGGGATAGGGTAGAAAGAATACTGCTCACATATTCCCTGCATGTTGTAGAAGGCGACCAAGAGGGATGGGAGCGGGTGGCTGGAAATCCTCCTTTCCTGTATTACTTTCCAAAACAAGAAACAGAGCAAAGGAGCCAAGTGAGGAAGTTTCCCTCTAAGGCCCTGTTATATATTCTTAACACTACCTCATTCGTGCAGGAAATGGTGAGCATGTATGAAAAAAAAAGAATTAAGCAAATATGTAGTGGATCAGGGAGGGATTTGTTAGTGTTACCATGTAAAGGCCCAGCAGGAAATGGTAGACAGTGGGACAAATGTAAAAGAGGTAAGGTGTCATCATAAATGAAAATCTATATTTCAGAGAACCAGTTGAGAAGATAAGGCTATTAAGTGATGATTAGTATGATTCTGATAACTTTCTTTATTAGGGGTAGAAACCTATCAATGAAAGTGTTTAATGTAGATATAAGAAGCAGGTAGTTTTGGTAGGCACCCACCAACCAGGGAGGTATATTACCAGCACTACCCAGCTGGGTATCGGGAGGGTCAGTGATGGCTGCATAATGAGTCAGCATATCAATAGTTGTCAAGTTGCACTCCTTTGACCCAGGTAGCTGTCTCTTCTTTCTACCTCACCCACAACTTGGACTGCTGTCATTCTGTCCTCAAGCTTACAAACTCTCCTTGTCACACATAATGCCTGACAATGCTTAACTTGTAAAACTCATTCTTTGTAACAATGTATTTTTCTGTGCTGAATGCTGTGCACTAGTGCTGTCTTTTGGCAAAATTGTTGAAACAATAGATACAAGTAGTATGTAGTAACATTTGGTAAGAGCCTCTGAAACACTGCACTAGAGTTGCCCCTTGCCAGTGGCCTTTTAAGGGTGAGGCACTGAAGGCTATGAAGCAGGACTGGAGTTCAGTTATGGAGACTTTCTTGATGTGGCCACCCCCTTGAGGGAGTTCTCAAAAGGAGCAGACATCAAAGATAGGAAGAAAAATTGAATATTGCTATGCTGTGTTTTTACCAATGAAACAGGAATTAGAGACAGTTCAGAAGCACTTCAGGATCAGAATTGATAGGATGGAACATTTGGACTACTACAAAAGACTGAAAGAACTGCAACTATATACCCTAGAGAAAGAGAAAAAGAAGTATGATAAGCTGTGCATGGCAACAAGTTGAAGTTACAAAAGAAAATATGTTAAAACTGAAAGCTTCTTAACAGGGAAGATGCAGAGTTTTTAAGTCCAAGAATACATGTAACATATCAAAAAAAAAGGTCAGACAAAAGTTTATGACAACTTAACCAGGAAGCTAGAACTATTGATTATTCAGTGTACTGCAGGGAGAAATAAGAAACATGCATGGAACTATTAGAGAAAGATTTAAACGAAAACTTGATATATGGTTGAAATCCCTCCCAGCTGAACCAAGAATCAATAGGTATGTAATGCTGAGAAGAATAGTCATATTCATCAAGCAAGACGTGCTGTGAGTGCTTCACACTACCCTTGCCATTATGGCTAAATCTTTTGATGGGTAGGTACTTTCTCTTTCCTTTAGGAGCTAGCCTCCTACCCCTTGTCCTTGATATGTATGACCTTCTTGGTGTACAGTACTTAGTTCTCTCTTGCTTTAATTCCTGTGACCATCGTTTTTGAACTTGATTCCCCCTAACCATCACCCCACCTCTCCCACAAAAGAATTTAGCTAATTTCACATGCTCTTGACTAATGTGCATTTCACTGTGTTATGCAAGTCTTGAAGACATACTGTAGTGCATAACAGAGCTCTTATATGGAATATTCATTATTTCAGCAGACAAGAAAGGAGACAAAAGCCAAACAAAAGAAAAAGAAAAACAGCCTCAAGAGACAAGTGATGATGTTGTTATCCTCAAAGATGTAAAGAAAGCATCAGGTAATGTAAAATTTTGATCAAGTAATATGCTGTTAAGTGGATGCTGTGTGATTTTGACATGTTTGATTATATGGACATTTTTAGTTTATTAACTGAAAATAATTATGTGAAAGTACATGGATATTACTAATCCTTTACTGTAACACACTCTTTACAAGTTACTTTTTATTATTCTCTTAAATCTGAATGAAATCATTTATATGTATATGTACTTACTTAATGTGCCCCAGATTCCATTTTATGGGGCTCAAGCAGAAGTGTCTCAATCTGCCATTTTCATTGGCTGGACCACAGATTAAGAAATGTAGTGTGTTTTCCTTGGTAGGGAGTATGCAAAAAAGTTAGGGAGTATGTGTTCAGTGCCTTCACTGAAGGGGTTGGAGAGGGGCTAGTTTGCAGTTTTTTGAGATGAAAGGGCCTGGGAAGTGAGTCAGTTACTGTTTGCTCATGATGTGGCAGATTTAAGTGAGAAACTGCAAAAGCTGGTTTCTGAGTTTGGAAAGCTGTGTGAAAGGATAAAGTTAAGTGTAAATGTGAATAAAATCAAGGATATTAGATTTATCACTAGAGACAGAGAGGTAACTTGTAGTGAGTTTGAATGGAGAGACATTAAAGGAAATGGAGAGTTAGAGATACATGAAAGTGGACATGGCAATGACTGGAACCATGGGAGATGAAGTGAATAATAGCATGGGTGAGGGAGCAAGGATCCCAGGCTCCTTCAGGAACGTGTCTGTGAGGGCAAAGATAGACACGTTTGATGGTATAGTGGTCTTTTCAGTGTTGCATAGAAATGAGGCGTGGGCCCTGAATAGCAAAGTATAGAAGCGAGTTAGCGTTCAGAATGAAATGTAAGAGGGCAGTGTGTGGTGTGAGGAGGATTGATTGAATAAGAAATGATAAGGGTAAGAGAGAGGTGTGGTAGTAAAAAGAGAATGTATGAGAGAGCTGAAGAAAGTGAGTTGAAATGGTGTGGACTTACAGAGAACATGAATAAGAGGATATGCTTTTTGGAAGTGAAGGGAACAAGGAGAAAAGGAAACCAAGGAAAAGTTGGAAGGTTAGAGTGAAAGATGCTTTGAATGTTAGGGGCCTAAGTCTGCAGGTGGGTGTGAAGCATGCAAGCAATAAAGCAGAGTGAATTGGACTGATAGGATAAGTAGGGGGGATATTACTGCAATGGGCTGATTAAGGGCATGTAAACAGTCAGGGGAAACCATGGTAAGGTCTATGGGAGCCTGGTTTTGGATAGTGGGGATGTGGTTTCTGTGCTTTGTGATGGCAGCTGGAGAATGGATAGGTGCAAATGAGTTAATTTATTTTTAGGGTCTTGCAGTACCTTGCTAATGTGGGAAATAGCAAACAACTATGAAAAAATTTTTGTTAAGTGTACTTTGTAAATTTTATGAGAGTGGTGATTGAGAGGGTGTTGCCATGCACAGAGCATCAGATTGGGAAGGAACAGTGTTTTCAGGTGTTGGTTTTGAAGAATTGGTGAGAGAAAGAGGAGTTTTTGTGTGTTATGCAGAAAGTGTATAATAAAGTTTATAGAGATGCTTTTTGGAAGGTGTTATGAGTACTTAGTGTGGGAGAAAAGCATTTAGAAGTAGTGAGGAGTTTTTATCAAGAGAGTATAGCTTGATACCACCATGGCTGTTTAGTCTCTTTATGGTGAGGAAAGTGAATGTGAGGGATTTATGGAGAGGGGCATGTCTATGGTGTGTCAGGAGTCAAGGGGGCCATGAAAGATGAATATGTTACTGTTTGCTGATGACATTGTTCTGATCGTGGATTTGACAGAAATGGCAGAAGTTGATTTTTTAATTTGAGTGAGTGTATGAAAGGAGAAAGTTGAGTGTTAATAAAAGCAAGGGGTATTAGGTTTAGCACTGCAAAGACACAGGCTTGTTAGAGTGTGAGTTTGAATAGAGAGAACCTTGAAGTGGAATGTGGAAGATACCTAAGAGTGAATATGGTCATGGGTGGAACTATGGGTGCTATAGGGTTATTAAGGGGGATAAACTTTTGGGCCTGTCGAGGAGCGTGTGAAAAGATGGGTCACTATGGGTTTGTTTGATGGTATAGTAGTCCCAACAGTATGTATGGATGTGAGGCATGGTTCTTAGATGACAAAGTGCAGAAGCTGATGGAAATGGAGGAAATGAAATGTCTGAGGACAGTATGTGGTGTGAGGAGAGATGACTGAATATGAAATGATAGGATAAGTGAGAGGTATGTAAGTCTAAGGAGTATTTATGAGAGGGCTGAAATGGTTTGGAAACATGGAAAAAGGATAAGTGAGTCAAGAATAACTAAGGGGAAACTAGGGTGGAGATAGAAGGATAGAGGAAATAATGCTACGGGGGCTTAAAGCCTGAACATGCTGGAGAGTGTGAGGCATTCATGGGATAGGTGTGAATAAAGGGAATGTGGTATTACCGGGGGGGGAGAGAGAGAGAGAGAGAGAGAGAGAGAGAGAAAGAGAGAGAGTGCTGTCAATGGGCTAAATAAAGGCATGTAAAGTAGTCAAAGTAAATATTGGAAAGGTGTGGGGTTTGGTCGCAGATAGGGGCTGTGATGTCTTTGCATTATTCATAGCAGCTAGAGAGAGAATATGAGCAAATGAGAAAACATTTTTTGATTTTAGGACTACTTTTTTTTTTTTTTTTTTTTTTTTTTAACTGAAAACCTTTGAAGAATTTGCATAATTAACAGACATGTTACTCAGATATAATGATAATTGGATGAAAATAATTTCATGTAACAAAAATAAACATAACTAATTAGGAAAGTAAGCAGTTGAATACATAAATTGTGTAAAAGTTTTTTGCATTCCCCCCACTGCATAAGGCTTTTGGTCCTGAAATACACGTTGCAATGCTGTGAAGTAAGGGTTACCCTGTAAAAGGGTTGGCAGGTATGTGGTATCCATATTAAGCATATGTGCACATTATCCATTTTTCTTGTATATTTACTAAGTATGCCCTCTTAGGTAATCAGAAATTTTATGTTTTTTCCACATGAGGAAACTCCCTTATAACTACAATTAGATTCAGAAATAATTTATAGTATTCTTTTGATTCATTTCATCACCTTGTACATATGTATGAGTTCCTTTGCAGGAAATGGTTTTCAAGTAATGAAAAGTCTACTCTTTCTTAGGGCAAGGATTCCAGAAAAGAAATTATCGGCCTGGACCAAACTCACGTCGTAGGAGTAGTTCAAAGTCTCCCTCCAAGTCACTCTCACCCAAAACGAGGACTCGTTCAAGATCACCGTCACCCAGGAGGAGGAAATCTCGTTCACCTTCTAGCAAGCGAATGTAAGGCTCATTTTCATTTTGTTGTTTTATCTTTTGATTTATCCCTGGGGATAGGGGAGAAAGAATATTTCCCATGTATTCCCTGCATGTCGTAGAAGGCGGCTAAAAGGGGCAGAAGCAGGGGGCTGGAAATCCTCCCCTCCAGTTTTACTTTTCCAAAAGAAGGAACAGCGAAGGGAGCCAAGTGAGGAGTCTGCCTCTAAGGCTCTTTCATGTTTTCTTGAATGCTACCTCGCTAATGTGGGAAATAACGAATATGTATGTAAAAAAAAATCTTTTGATTGAAATGCATTAATATTCATTTGGTAGAATAACAATATTTGCAGAGTGCAAGACCTATGAAAGTCTGAAGAATACCTGCTTGGGTATTGGGAGTGTTAATGATAGCTGCATAGTAGGCTAGCACTTTATTGGTTGTCAAGTTACACTCCTTAGACCCAGGTAGTTGTCGTTTCTTTCTGCCTCATCTGCACATGGAATGCTGTTATTCTGTCTGCAAACATACAGTGTCTATTTCTAACACATAACGCATGACATCACTTAAATCACATGATTCATTTTATGTAACTGCAGTGAGTTTATGCACTAGCCCAGCCTTTTGGCAAATTGTGGTAGGAGCAATAGATAGCAGTAGTAGATAGGAACTTTAGACAGCAACAATAGGTACAACATTAGGTAGAAGTAGTAGGCAGGAACTCTAGGTGGGAACATTAGGTAGAAGTAGGAGGTTGGAACATCAGGCTGGAACATGAGGTAGCTGGCAGGAAGAATAGGTAGAAGTCTCTGAAATCACTGTGCTAAAGATGCCATCTACCAGTGGCCTGTTAGGGTTTGGCATAAAATGTTAAGAAGCAGCACTGGAGCTCATCAGTTATAGAGACACTCTTAAGGTAGTACCCAAAGGGAATGGACATCAGATATGTAAATAGATTAATAGTGGTTTAGGGGAAAAAAGAGAGAGAGAGAGAGAGAAAATCTCCCCCAGGCTAAGACTTTTACAGTTTTGAGTGAATTTCTTTCCCCTTCTTCCCACCACATCTTCCTTAAGTTATTCTTCTCTATTCTCAGTTCCCAATTATTCTGCTTCTTACCTTTTGCCTCATTTAATGACACCTCTATCCTGTACTTTTTTTTTTTTTTAATCTCTTGAGGGTATTTATTGCATATTAATTTTTAATTTGAATGTCAGAGTTACTATTTTTTTTTTTCTTTAATATTTTTTTCTTAATATCTAGAAAGAGTAGGCGTCATTCCCCACCAAAGGAATCTGGTATACGTTCCCAAACTGGAGACAGGAAAAGAAGGCACTCAAGATCACCAGCGTCTCGTTCTCGCAGTCGCTCAAGGTCACGTTCCAGAGGAACTCGCATTCGTCGCAGTCATTCTAGATCACACTCTAGGGGTCCACGCAGTCATCGTAGGTCTCGCAGTCGCTCTCGGTCTAGACAGAGATCAGCACAGAAAAGGTATGGGATAACTTTTGAAAGTTTTTAATGATAAATAAATGATTGCTAGTTTTCTCTGTTTAGAAAGAAAGACTGCCTTTGATTAAGGAAGTTAACAAAGGAGTTTGTGCTATATGGCATTATTAACTCTGTTATAGAAGAGTTTTGATGTAAAAGTCATGTTATATGGCATTATTAACTCTGTTACTTAAGAATTTTGATGTAAAAGTCCTACATCCCAGTATCATTTAGGTGTTGGTTACTCTTTTATCCTTGCTCTAAGAATGTCCTAAAGGGATATAAGGTGTTGTACTTAATAGAGCTACTGTCATTGCTAATACCTATAAGCTGTTAATGTGCTTTAGTTAAGCTGATGTGTTAATAAGGGCATCACATAAGGAAGCTAAAGGGGTCCCATGTTTGTTCCCCATGGCTAGAGTGTGGAGATTGTCCCATTGAAATGTGCTGCCTCATGATGCTTACTGAGGGATACCACAAGCCTTGGAATGGATAAAATTCTCTGTTCAAGCTTGATGGCTTGATTGACATTAGTTTTTAAAACAGAATTAATGACATAGACATTGAACTGTTCTTCAAGATATGTAGGAATAGAACAACCAGAGGACATAACATGAAATTAAGCAAGAAGCTTGTTAAAAATGGGAAAAAGGACTTGTTTAGAATAAGAGTATGGATCATTGTATTTAATGACTGAAAACATGCAGACTTCTTTAATAGATTTAAGATATTGTTTGATAATATTGCATAAATTTAAGAAATTGTTTGATAGTATTGCATGAATTTAAGATATTTTTTGATTGTAGAGAATGTTGAAGGAATGAGGCCTCATGAGGATAAAGCTCCTTTTCTGTATTGTACTGAGATGTGCTATCAGCAAACAATGGCCAACTCACCCCTACCCCGCCTCCCTGCCCCCACCCCCAACAGATTGCAGACCTGTCCTTTTCTCCAAGACCCTTGCCTTTACCTCTCTTGGTGCCCCAACCATAAACTGTTAAATAGACATGCTGACATCTCACACTCCTGATGTAGATCCACGCTCACATGAAGCAAAAGCTCAACCTCTTCTGGTCCTACTTACACACATGCATTATTCTCTTGGTAGTAACTCTTCACTGCTTCAAGTAACTTTTCTCCCACAACACATACTTGTAACACCTTCCATAGAACATTTCTATCAGCACTATCATGCATTTTTTCCAGGTCCAATAATGTGTCCTACAGATCCTTCTCTTTTTAGTATTTCTCATTCATTTCTTCAAAGTAAAGACCTAATCCAGACATCCCATACACTCTTGAAGCTATATTGTTCCTCCATAGTACGATGCTTTTGTGCTTGCCCTCACCCTTTTCAGTCACCACTCTTCCATACAACTTACCAGGTATATTTAGCAAACTTATACCTTTGTATTCAATCTTTCACTTTTGTCTCCCTTGCCTTCATACAGTATCACTACTCAGACATTCCTCCAACCATTAGGTTCCTCATCTTGATCCACATGTACATTGAATACTCTTACAAACTAGTCAACAACGCTCACCCTTGTTTTTAAAAAATTTGTATGTAGTCCCATCCACTCAAGCTGCTTTGCCACACTCATCTAACATTAGGGATTTACCACCTTTTCTCTCTGCACCAAACCACTTACCATGCCCCTTTTGCTTTACATTCCTCCAAGTCCAAACATCTTGCATCTGCCACCCTATCATCTCTGTTCAAAATACTCTTTCCATCTCACTTTACCATTACCACTTCCCTGTCTGCACCCCGCAGTGATGCTCCCATTTCTTCTCTTATTCACCTTTCAAAACATATTTACTTGAATTTAGTTGATACTATCTAACCTAATTTCTCAGTTGCCCTCTTTATCAGCTGCACCCTCCTTTTGATGTTCTGCAGCTTCCTCTTGTACATTTAATCACTTGCACTCCATCCTTATAGGTAATGCCCATGCTACTCTTGTCTTTTTCACTGATAGCTTAACTTCCTCATCCCACCACTCACTACCCCTTTCTTATATGCCCACATCTCACCTTCCACTTGCCACAAACCTCTCTTGCACAGAGACTGATTGGTTGGAGTGTTAATATGAATGGAGAGAAGCTTAAGGAAGTTGAAGTTTCTGATACTTGTGAATATGGCAGCGATTGGAACCATGAAGCTGAAATTAGGCACAGGGTGGGTTAGGGGACTAGGGTCTTGGATGAACATTGAGGAGTATGTGGAAAGAGGGCTCACTACCTGTTAGGGCAAAGATGTCTTTGTGTATATTAGTTTCAATGGAGTATGGGCTTAAGATGAAGAAAGTATAGCAGAGGGGGGATGTTTTGGAAATATAATGTTTAAGGACAGTGTGTGGTTTGACAAGTGGAATGATTAAGAAATGATAGCGTAAAAAAAGAAAGGTAGTAGTTGGAAGAATTTGGTCTGAGAGCTGAAGAGTGTGTTCTAACATGTTTGGACATATAGGGAATATGAGTGAGGAGAACTTGACAAGGATGGTATGTATGATGAAAGTAGAGGGGACAAAGAGAGGGGGAGAACAAACAGGAGTTGGAAGGATGTGTAAAAGGCGTTGAGGGCTCAGGGTTTGAATATGTGTAAAGGCTTACAGCATGTACAGGATGGAGTCAGTTGGATTTATGTGGAATATGGGATAACAGTCTTATCAGTGGACTGAACTGGAGCAGTCAGGGCAAAGAAGCATTCAGGAGAAACCTTGGAAAGATCTTTAATGCTTGTTTATGAATGAGGAGCTCTAGTTTTGGTTGCATTATTCATGACATAGTGAATGCATGTGAGCAAATCAGGCCATTTCCTTACCCATTATTGGAACTAACTTGCTTATGTTGGAAATGGTGATTGATTTTGGAGAAAAGCTGTTTAACCATCAGTTGATGAAACAGCACAGTCTTGTCAAAGAACTTGTCTTAAGGGAGTCCATCCTGTTAGCAATGTGAGTTTAGTGCATCCTTTTTGCAGCAAGAGCCCCTGGATAGTGGGTCCTGGGGATGTACATTAATAGTGTATGTATGTTTACAATTTTCAATTTTTCATGCTTGCTCTGTCCTTTGTCAGCAAGTTAGCTCCAAGAACAAGCAAACAACAACCTTTTGTGTTGACATATACTTAACCAGTTAAAGGGGCCTTGTAGTTGTATATAAATAGATAATTGTAATGTAAACGTGTTAAAAGATGTGTGCATGTGGTTTTGATTGTTAGGTGAACTGTTTTCCATAAGTGACAAATGCTAATTATTGTCATGTATGAAAGTAGTGTTTGTATTTTTGTACAACTCCAGGGCCCCTTTAATGAGTAAAGTGTATGAAGAGCTTAATTAGAACTTCTTAAGTTTGTATTCCTGACTTTCAAGTTGGAAGGGTTTTAGGAAGAGGGAGAGACAAGAGAAGGAAGAGAATTACAGAGCTTTGAAATTCTGAAAAAAGGAAATTGAAATACATTTAACACTGTTTTTCAGTATTTTTGTCTTTACATCTCTGTACATGCCCCCATACTTACCTACATATTATTCAGTTTTAACTTTTCATATGCAGGCCTGAAAGATGGTTCCGACGAAGCCCAGTACCAAGAAGAAGGGAGTCTTCACAAGAACGAAGCAAGCGTGTTGCAGAAAGAAAGTTACAGGACTTTAGGGAAGTGGAAATACGATTAAAGGCTCGACACAAAAATGAACAGGTATGTACTAGCAGCATATGTAATATCCAGTGTTGAAAGTCCTGTCCTTATTCTTGAGTTTGTGTTATTGATATTGTTCTCTGTCATATTCTGTTAAATAAAATTCTGTCTTAATTTCAACAGGTAGTTTATGAGAAGAATCCAGAATCTCATCCTCAATACACCCAGGAGTGGAAGATGTTTTGGGAACATCGTTGCCAGCAGCTGGTAAAACAGGGCTTAAATCCATTCCAGTATGATTTTAAGAGTGAATGGGCCTTGTTTTGGCCACAGCGCATGAGGGAACTGTTGGCCATTGAATATAAGTCTAAGAGAAATTCGCTTCTTGCAAGGTTTAACATGGAAGATCCTGATGAGAGTAATGTTGAAACAAATAAAACTACAGTCAATGAAACTAATCCATCATGGAATTCAGCAGGGGCAAAACGGGATACAATTAGTCGCATTGATAGATCTCCAAGTCCATGGGAAGGTGATAGTAGAAGTGGTGCAAAAGTAAAAAATCCATCTCCTCCAGCAGGAATGAGAATGTCTAATTCTGTGACTGGTGTTCCATCACAGAATGCAGAACCTCCAGCTAAAAAGTTTGAGGAAGAATTCTCAGTTTTAGGGACTTTAAAACTTTTGAATGAACTAGAAGATCAACTTGGTTCCTTTGGTCCTGCCATTACAACCCTACTTGGTAAGGCTGTTGATTGTAGTGGGAAAGGAGGTGATGCATTGGAGTTGTTTAAAGATCCAGATAATTTAGTTCTAGTACGTTATGCAAGAGAAAAGTTGTCATCTCAAATTTCTGCAGGAATCTTAGGAGTAAATGCATTAGTTTGCACTCAGATGGCTGTTGAAAGAGCAATGTGGCTACAATCACAAGCAGAAAAATTAACCAGTGAAGGAAAATACCTCGGTTTAGATGTAGCTAGTATTGCAAGGGCAACTTTAGGTAAAGATACTGTTCAGATTGCCCAGTTCATTGCCCAACATTTGTTACAAGTTGGCAAATCAAATGCTAGTGAAGAAGACTTGCAGAACATTTTGTTTGCTGTTTCATCAGCTCATACAAAGAGTGTCGTTGAACATGCAGCAAAACAGACTCAAGATGGGGTTGATGTTCCTGCTGAACCTGTTAGTAGTTCATATGCAGCTGCTAATACAGAAGGTATTCCACAAAAAACTGATACTGCAACAGGCATTCCACAAAAAGCACCCACTGTGGTGGGCATTCCACAGAAAGCACCCACCTCATCCTCCCAAGAATCACAAAGACCTAAGCCATTGTTTCCATCAGCCATGTCTACGCAAGCAACCAATAGTGCAAATGATAGTAAATCTTCAGACACTAAAAGTGCTGGGTTATCCATGTTGCAGTCGGCATATGATGATGAAAATGCTAAAGATATGGAGAAATTATCAATAGAAGACTTGCAGTCACTTTTGGCAAATTTCCGCTCTTTAGTGCCAGAGGAACAACAAGCTCTCACCGCATACCTTAAAAAACTTGAAGCAACTGATAGTAAAAAAGTGATGAAGTTGCGTGAAGAAATGCAGAAGAGTGCCAAAAATGCAGCAAAAATGGGAAAGTCTACAGCAAGCACTACTGTAAATTCACATCGACCTTCAACAGGGTTCAATAAGGATGCACAACACCCTGGCTCAAATATTCCTGTAGGGCAGCAACCTGTTCAGGCAGTTCCTCCATCCCAACCGGTATATTCAGGGTTACAAAATAAGGCTGAAATATCTAAACCACCTCAAAATTATGTTTCTGGAGAAAATAATATCCATTCAAGATCACCACCAAGTATAAGTGAAGCATTTAGAGAATTTGCATCTTCTGACCATCAAACCAATAATCCACAGGACAATGTTCCATTTGGAGACAGACAAAACACAGGGTCTCATAGGCCATATATGGAAAAGGATGGTCCAAGCTATGGTGGATTAGACACTTCACACCATAGATATCAAGAACCAGGTAGTCAAGATTATTATTATAGAGATCGCAATAAGCCATTAGGGCCGGAGGGCCCTCACAAATTTGGCATGCCAAACTACTACCCAAATTTCAACAAAGGTTACCCACCACGAGGGAATCAGTTTCCTAATAATCCTAATCGACCAGATGAAGAAAACTGGTTTAATGATAGGCCTCGGCATTCATATGGTCCACCAAGCCATTTCTAGTCAAGAGGAGACCACCTGTTGGAGGACCTTCAGGGGTATGACCAGCTTATCAAGAACCATGGTTATTTTCACTTTCAGCCATCCCATCATAATATTTCTCTTTTGTATACTTCAAAATTGATTTAAAATTGATATGAGCATTAAATTGTATATTTAGCATAGTACATGATAGAAATTTAGTGAAACATACGCCCATAATGTGTTTGTATAGAACCAATATACTTTGGTTATTTTAAAACTTGCAGCAGAGTTATAGTATGTATAGAAATTGTAGGGCCACAGATGGTCTTGAGCATCCCTGAAGTGTAAATGGCAATTCACATTTCTGCATTTGTATTACTGATTGTTAACAGGGAAGATGTATATACCGTACACAATGAAAAGAAGGATTTTGAGTTACGTAAACATGTGTATCTAAAATCATAAGTAATATAATTCCATTTTATTTTCATCTTATGATGAAATGCGAGATAAAGGGTTAGGTATGTTACCTTCATGTGATTTATCATGTTTTTAATAAAAATTTAAGTTTGGACCTTTATTATTAAAAACATTTTCAGACCATATGTTTGGAGGTTAGTCTTTCATTTTAGAAGGTTAGAAATGTGAATAAAACAGCAATGAGTTCTTGAGGAGAAAAGTTGAGGAAGAAAAGTACAAAACTTACCAACCAAGATTTCCTTGAAAAGAGTTTTGAATAACCATTAGATTATACGTTCTACAAGAAATATCAATAAAGTGAAGGTAAGGCAGTTTGGGAATGCTTATAGATTGAAGTAATATATTCTGCCTCAGTGATGAGATGTATGGCACAGTAAGAATAGATTGCGAAAGAAAAGGGACAATGATTAAATAAGGATGTAAGGTTCTTTGAGAAAAGAGTTTGGAATAAGCACTTATATCCTTGCACACTAAGTTGATTGAAGTGATACTAAAGTTTCCATTCTTGTCACCTTCACCTTCCACTGACACTAATCTGAAATTACTATCCATAATCATTTGACCCTGCTTTTATCAGCACCACTCTTGTTTTACCTTCGAATGACTTTTATATATTCCCCTTAATAATGGAATTTAATGCCACATATATTTGTTGCTTCTTCATTATTTACTCATTGTCTTGTGTCCATGTAATATTCATTAATTATCCATCTCTTTTAATTAGTTTTTACATTGTGGTATAGTTGCCCTCAGCCAGTGTCTATTAAAATGGAGACACTAAAGGCTACTAAGTGGCACTGGTTTTCACCAGATATGGAGAGACTTTCCATGGCCACCCCCTTCGAGGGAGTTTCCAGAGTGAACTGGTATTAGTGACATATAGAGAAAAGGGCAAATAGTGAAAGTTGCCCTTCATTTGTTAGCATGAGGACTAGTACTCTGTTAGACAATCTTTTGCTCACTTTACACCAAAGCTTTCTGTACACCAACAATTGTTACTTAAACATGCATTTTCTCAGATGACTCTGTCACTATCCTGGGGTGTGTGTATATACATATGTAAAGACGATACACACAAGATTAAGAGACGGGGCAGCATGAGTGTAAAACTTACGTCCGTAACACTCGGGCAATAATTATAAAAATACGTAACAACAACGAACCACAAGACCTCCAACAACCAACTCTGGCGCATGTTGAAAAAGATCCACTTCTAACACACCAAGCCAGCCCAAACTCATGAAGCACTCCAGACACATTGTAGTGACATCCATTCTTCCAAAGAGCATAATTATATTAATGAGGTACTACTCAAAAATAAGAAACAAACCAGTCCTACCCCAAACAGAAAAGTCGTACAATATCTATTTTGAAACAACTGCTTACCTTCCCTGGTGATACAGTTCAGTTACAACTTCAAAGAACACATGCTGCAGTCCAGGAAAATATATCAAACTCATAAACACCTTAACCCATTTACAGACCAAGCACTTGCACTCTCCTGAGCACTGCAGGAGCCCCATGAAAATACAAGGGCCTCGGGATTGAGAGTAAGTTTTCTCAAATACAGGTTCCACTACCATCCATCCTCACTAATCTCTCGCAGATGACTTAAATTCATTTATGATGTGTAATGTTCCATTTGGACATATTGCACTCTAACAGCCATCTAACTCGTACACAAACTTGCTGTTTTTCCCTGGGTCGACGTGCTGTCAATGGTCTGAACCAGGGCATGTGAAACGTCTGGGGTAAATCAAGGAATGGTATGTGGAGCCTGGATGTGGAAAGGGAGCTGTGGTTTCAGTGCATTACACATGACAGATAGAGACTGAGTGTGAGCGACGGTGGCCGTTTCGTCTGTCTCTTGGCGCTTCCTCGCCGGCGCGGGGGGTGGCGATGCTAATTCCCGTGAGGCGGGGTGTCATCAGGAGTGGATGGGGGCGAGCAAGAGTGAATATGTACATGTGTGTATGCATGTGTATGTATGTATATATGGATATGTTAGTATGTATATATATGTACTGTGCATGTATGTGTATATGTTGGAGGATGGGTCTTTCTTCGTCTGTTTCCTGGCGCTACCTCGTTGACGCGGGAAACAGCGGTCAAGTATAAAATATATATATATATATATA
>JAYMFT010401257.1:0-18903 GCA_038088735.1 Panulirus argus | reverse complement strand
AGAGGTCTTTTGGGGGTGTTTTTTTTTTTTTTTTTTTTTTTTTTTTTTTTTTTTCCAGAGGTCTGTTATACCTGGCAGTGCAGACAGTCCTTATCTGTGATCTACCACTTATTCTTCAGGTTCGCTCGGAAGTAGAAGTGTGGCCTGTAAGTCTACGACTGGTTTTATGTGGGTTGGCCCGTCCGCCCTTCACTATAGTGGTCGACCTTGTTCAGAATTCGGCATTGCATCTGTCTGGTCTGCTGTGCAGTAGAACGTTGTAACATTCGCACACGTACATAACTTACTTCCTTTCATTTTCAAAACTTTGGAATATATTGTATATATATCTTCATTTAGTACGGTGATATCAGGAAAATAAGATCAGGGCCATTTTATCATTTGTCATTATAGAAACAGGTTTAGAGTACAAATGTACTTAGTTCATCATTTTCTGTGAATTTTTGTAGTAAACATTTAACAAATATGAGCATTTATAATGTAAGATTTTACATTATATAGCAAACCGCCATTACCTGCAGTGTCTTTTTGATGAAATTTGTGAATTGGATGTTACTTGTATTAGGGTCTGTTTGCTAGTATGTCTCGTTAATAATTTACACTTTACTGCTGGAAGATATAATAGATATGTTTCTGTTACAAGAATAAATAAAAATCCTGAACTTGTATAATAATTACATGCTAACGATTTTAACGGGCAAGAGTTCAAGCTAGGAACAATTTGGGGTTTCCCTTGACTAAGCTAGGAACATTTTGGGGTTTCTAATTGCTGTTGCCTTTGGCTGTCAAACTACGGAAATGACACGCGACACATTAAACGCTACTTGACAAGTTTGTCATGTTTTGGGTTTATTTAGTGAAATGTCTTTAAATTCTCATGTAAAGAGAGTGACACTAAACCAACGGTTTTGTTAATTATAGAACATTTTGAACTTTGAAGTTATGTGTGCGGTTCTGGTCTCGGGACAACAAACCAATTTTACTGGCGTTGAATAAGGTTAGATAAGGTAAACTTTGCCAGGTAACCTTAGTTAATGCTCTTAAAATTTTGGTTTTCCTTTTTGACCTTTGATAATAGAACGGGATTTAGTGTTTGGTACGGAAAAATACATTATGAACGAAATTCTCGAAACTATTAACGTAGTGACTAAATTCATTTATACGTTTAACGATATTTCTTCCACAATTTTAGACCCTTTTCCTGTGCTTAGTGTGACTGAGTATCGGAGAGGCCATATGTCATTGTCAGATGGGACTGACTATCCCCATGTGCCTCTCTTTACGCTCCTTTGAAGGATTAAGTTTCCGGATTTCATTTGTATTCAGATGTCCTGAAAAGGTGACACAGGACATGTTTATTAGTTATTTATAGTCGCACCCTGCAGATGAAATGACAGTCCCTAAAAATAGTGCACAATCCGGGACTGGTGTGAGTGGGTAGAACTCTTCAAGAAGACCAAAATCTTAGATTATAACGTAGTTAGCATTTATACAGTAGCTTCGGGAATCACACTTGCTCCTGGAGCATTGCCGGGCGTGTCTTCGAGCTTAGGAGTGTTCCTAATGTCATGTAGTTTCGTATGAACAGGTCATAGTGTTTAAAGCTTAAAATGATATAGTATGGTATTATGTTGGACGGCTAAACGGTAGCAAGCGATGAGATTTTGAACTCTTGCTATGATAAACTATTTTTACTCGAATGTTCGACAAAACCGAGAAAGTATTATATTGAATTCTTTGTTTAGTATCAAGGATATCCGTCTTTGTTTTGAAGTGCACTGTTTTACTTTGTCCCAGGGATTTTCACTTCAACCAGGACGTAATTTCATTCGTATTATACAAATATACAAGTGAGACATCTATAATTCACGAATGCATTGTTTCCTTGAATTTCTTGATGGCTAAATATTTCGCCTCTGTTGTTATGGATTCGTAATGATTGTATTATCATCGCTCTACAACCTCCAGAACAGTATATTTTAATACAAATATACACTGTGAAGAGTTTGAACTAGGAGTGCAGAGGAATTTGGATGGTGGAAAAAAAAAATGGTTTTGGCGTAACCCGTATGTGATCCTAGTCAGCATAATCTCGCCAATTTTAAAAGTACTACGACGACATTCCTCTGCACATGGATGGAGAGTTACTAATAAGTTACTTCATGCACGTTCGTCGCTGATCAAGGGCTGCTGTTTTGTCGACTATGGCAGTAACACAGTCACAAAGGAGTGTTAGTTATTGTTCAGCATAGTTGTTTTTCATTGCCTCAGACCATGCGGAATGGGTAAAATTTTGGAAATGTTTCATAAAGGTTATTGGTAAAATTTTCTGTAGATTTTTTACCTTTATTCAAAAAACGAAAGTCCCTTTTAGTTTTTGTTGTCCATTTTGTCTTCATATCGTAGATTATAAAACCAGTAGTTTGTATTTTATTGTAGAAATGACTTTACAACGCGACATCAATACTTTAAAATATTAGATCGCTGGCTAACTGAATACGATGAATTATGTTTGAATACGATGAATTATGTTGAAATTTACTTTTGTTGCTAGTCGGTTTTTTGGCCCCTCACTTTTGCTGCAAAAATGACGAGGTAATAGTATGAACTAATCAGACGAGAAACTGAAGCACTGGTAATATTAAAGCATTGGCAAGTATTTATTAGTAAACACAGTGGCGCAGCCATGTCGCTTTCAATAGCAAATACAGAAAACTCTAGCCAGATTTTTCTGAGTGGCTCGTGGATGATAGTTTTAGTAACTTTATATATATATATATATATATATATATATATATATATATATATATATATATATATATATATATCTTATTGTGACAAATAGGGTTTCATTTTTCTTGAATGACTTGGGGAGGGGGTTGGCATTTTTTTTTTTTTTTTTTTTTTTTTCCAAAACTGACTGGTCAGTCGCAGTCTGTTTGTAATGTTTTGTTTAGTATAGTAGTCGCCAAGTCGTTGGGATGATACCAAATGTTAGTGGCACCGATTCCTGACACGGCCGTCGCACCCTTTTGATTTCCTGTTTCACCCCTGGCCACTGGGATTTTACACTTGTTAAGAGTTTGGCTTTGATATTGGTTGTTTAAAATGTTGGTCCTCACCTAAACGTATACTGGAAACAAGGAAAGTGATAAAGAGAAGTTTTAACAAGACTGGTACTTGTACAAAGACGGATGTTCTTCGACTTACGAAGGTCGGGTCAAAGGCTAGAGGATCATAACGAAAGGTCTTATCGACGTACTCGAGTTGTATCATCTAGCTCAAGAAATTTAAAAGCCCTTCATTGCCTCTTTAACATCGTAGTGATGTATGGATGTTCCTTTATTTTTGGCCGGTTCCTTGAAGATTTTTTGTTGTTCACATAGCCTCGTGGATGAATTTATGCTGCTGCGTTGTTGCCACTTCGCGTCGACGACTTGCTGACGCACTAGTAGTGTTGCTACCGTCGCTTGGACGTCCTATTGACGCAGGGGTGTTGCTGCACCATGTCGTCGCCCTGCTGACTTCTTGCTGTGGTATTACTGTCGCATGAATGTCTCGACCTGCTGGTGACAGGTGTAGGGATGATGACAGCTTTAGCCTGTTGGTGACTGGTGTAGGGATGATGACGGCTTTAGCCTGCTGGTGACTGGTGTAGGGATGATGACAGCTTTAGCCTGCTGGTGACAGGTGTAGGGATGATGACAGCTTTAAGCTACTGGTGACAGGTGTAGGGATGATGACAGCTTTAACCTGCTGGTGACAGGTGTAGGGATGATGACAGCTTTAACCTGCTGGTGACAGGTGTAGGGATGATGACAGCCTCGATCAGCTGGTCACAGGTGTAGGGAAGATGATAGCCTTGACCTGCTGGTGACAGGTCTTGGTGTGATGACAGCCTCGATCTGCTGGTGACAGGTCTAGGCATGATGACAGCCTCGACCTGCTGGTGATAGGTCTAGGGATTATGACAGCTTCAACTTGGCTGGTGCTGACAGGTCTTGGGTTAACCAACGGCAGCTTCGACCTGCCGTTGTTGACAGGTCTGGTTGACAACCTCGACAGCTGGAGTGACCACTTGTCTATAGTTTACACTGCATTCTAAATACCTTAGATAAACTGCAGACTCGTTGGTGACCAAGTTTATTTACGTAAAAATTTTCACGATGGCTCTATATCGCATTACAAAATACCAGAGTATCACGCTTGTAACTCTCATATAGTAATAACATCATCGCCTAAGTTAAATGTCTAAATTTAGTTGCAGTTACGCTTACCTTTAAAAGAGCAGAGAGTTGCTAATGCTGACTGTTTCTGTTCGGTCGGCTCTCACCTTTACAGCGGCCAATGCACTCCTGGCGCGGGTGTGGGAAGAATGTATTGAACCGTAAGAGGGGAGCCTGATCTCCCAAGCGTTGGAATGCATACAAAATTAGTTACCAAGGTGTTGGTGGCCCAGTCATCTGTTGAGAGATTAGGCGAGTCTTGGGTGCTTTATGGTCCAGCATAAAAGAGCATGCCGTCATGCACAACGGAGGTGCTGTCGTGCTCAAGGGGCGTACCATCTGTATAGAAGTCTGGATATTCGTGAACCTTTTTGCATTGAATGGCAACTGCATTATCGTATCCTAGGACGAACTAATCATGTTGTTCTATGGGTTCAAGTCCGTGTGAGCTGGCGAGCTTGTACTCAATGTGGAGTAAATATAGAGCTCGAAATTTGGAGCATGGTGTTCCCAGCGAACTTGTTGGCCGCTGGTTACCAGGTGTCGAGGATGCCAGTGTTTTAACGTTGGACAGAGGTATGAGAGTTTCGGGGAAATACTTTTTAAACGCGTTCTTAAAATGGTCAGAATCGTAAATAATGCGTTCGATATCTAGCCAACAGGATGGAGGTGGGACAGAGCTGGCTTTATTAACTCGTATGAGTAAACGTCCATCTTGGCTCTTTTTGCGTGAACAAAACTTTAATAGCTAGGATTAGTGTTTCACCTCCAATAGTTTTCCCTATGAGACTTGTTGAGGGAGTATTACTTAAACAAGATACTTAGAACGACACTGCGACCTTCTGTTAAGACTTCCAGAATCGTCGTACACGAGTTATTGTGAGTCAGCTCTGCTGACTGAGGCGGTGCGCATGCAAGGTTGGGATCACATACCGGACCTACGAATGTGTGCAATGCCTTTATTGAATTTAAAGATTTTGGTAAATGGTTAACCTCTTTAGGGTTAGAGGATCAACTGATGATGAATTTCGTGGCTTATCTACAAGTGGTTAGGCTATGAGGTTGTGGCTTTGTTTACATTGATGTTGCGTGAAGACATGTTTATTGATTACCTGGGCAGAGGTGCCGATCTCGCTCAGTCAGTGAGTTCCCTTTCTAGTGTAAGGATTCAAAACCCGCGCGTCAACGTAACTGGTGTGTCAGTTCTCTCTGACAGAAGTAGTGGTGTTTGACTACAGTGTTTTGAGGGTTTGTTTAACTATGTGCATAACAATGCCTTTATACTCGTTGCCGTAAGAGCGCTGAACACCTTGAGCACAACGTTGCGACCCATGGGCATATGGTGGCTTGGCTTTTGACCTAACTTGAAAGGAGTCAGGTGAAAGACCATGTCGACGGCCCCAAGGGTCGTACCGTCGTGCTCATAGGTAAATAATCATGCTCAAGGTGTTCAGTAACTGAAATAATTGCATTCAGGTGCTAATAGTATGGTACCCTAGATTAACGTGGTGCCAGGTTGTAGGTGGTGTGTAAGCCTAGCCAACAGTTCCACCCAGATGTGTCCTTGCCAAAGCAGTTGTAGCGTGAGTGCAATATTAGGTAGACCTTGCGAGAGTAGACTAGTGTGGCCAAGGACACTGAAGACCGTGCCAAGCGTAGTGGTCTACGGAAGGAGGGAGAGATGCCAAGCAAAACGCTAAAGGTGGTGTACACTGGGACATCTTATGTCTAGGCCGACTTCGTCGCAGTCTCACAAGTTCAGGCCGACATCCCCGCAGTCTTGCAAGTTCAGGCCGACTTCCGCGCGGTCCCTCAAGTTTAGCCGACACTTCAGGTAAGAACGAGGAATCGATATTAAAGTTTCCGCCAAGGGTCGCGCAACCTGTTGCTTGGTTCTTGGGACGATTAGGTCACACGCTGGACGATCATGCCTGCGACTCCGTTGACTGTTTACTCATAGACGTGAACCATGTAAAACCATTCAAAAAGATTTAAACAGTAGTACACCAGTCGTTAATAACGAAACAGTTAGTGGAAGAGATAAAGAAAACTCAGTATGGTGGTAGTAGGAAGGCTGTGCATATCTTTCGAATGTCTTCACTATCAGTTAGAAGTGAATACAGTCGCTGTCGTGTGTTTTGTTCTTAACCAAACCTCATCGAAGTGGCATTGTCACCTTTTTATTTCCTCGTGTTTCGTGGCTTAAGTCAGAGCAGTTGTGTAAGAGAAGGATGTTGAGTTTTTCCTTTAGTCAACAGACCTGGGTGTGTTCTGTATACACACGACAGCAAAGCAAATGCGAGAGCTGTAAGCATCTTGCAACTAGTTGCTTAGAGATGAAAGCAAAGGGCGAGGCATGAGGACGCATGCTTGTTAACCCGTCAGGACCCTGATTGACTGCTGGCTCAGGGAATGTCGGAGCTGTGGGGCTGGTGCTTTCGCAATGTTGCAGACCCCACAGATTGTTATTCAGACTCAAAAAAAATAAATACAAGTATGTGTTCTACACATATATATTCATTATCCTTGACAATGAGGAAATGTATTGAGAATCTCCTTAGTCACATGAGGCACAGAAAGGTAGACTGTTAAAGATAAGACTGATGGCCAGCTCTGAGGCCTGCCCTTTTGTGTCCCTAATGAGAGGCAGCGAGGAATGTCTAAGTTGGGTGAGGCCTTACAGACAAATGAGGAGGCAGGGCAAGGCAGAGAGGGAGGCAGAAATGGTGTTAAAGGCCCGGCCAGTGAAGGGACGGAGATAAGAGGTCAGGTCAGGTCAGGTGGTTGATGTGGTGTCTCCTTGCTGCAGGTTCTCTCTCTCTCTCTCTCTCTCTCTCTCTCTCTCTCTCTCTCTCTCTCTCTTTTTTTTTCCGCTTGGGGGCTCCAGTTACGGACGAAAGTCCATACATCAAGGCCGGGCTTTAATTGAAATATAGGGAGGTTAATGAAAGGGAAAAAGGAGAGAGTGGAAAGTATCTAGGAATTTTGGAGAAAGTTTAAGAAGAAAATCCCGTAATTTCATAGTCGGGATGCTATTCTCTACTCAGGTTTCATACTTGAGGTTGTGAGCAATTGGTTTTGGGAGTGTGCGAGTAAATTGGAACTGGACTGTGCCCCAGGGGTTCCACACGGCATATGGAGGGGGTCGCATAGTGTGCAAGTCATTATTTCCCAGCTACTAAAGTGGCATATTGTCACAGACGACCACATCCTAGCCGGGGAGCGCATCGTGTTTACAAGGCTTTGGTGGTGATGGCGGGCTGCGCATCACCCCGGGCCACCTCTGACCTTGTCACTATGGGATGGGGATACCTGTGGACCTGACGCCACCCACTGACTAACCATTAGTTACCTCCCCCATTTCTCTCTCTCTCTCTCTCCCGTAGGCAGCCACCCAACTGGCACAAGAGACTTAGAACAAGTTATTCGGCCTTCTAATTGATTACGTATTTTATGCAGATCCCTGAATCTATCCAACAAAAGGAAATAGGGTTTAGCTTCAAATGCGCTAGGCTTAGAAAACTTGTCATGTAACTCATTCAGCGAGGCCCAGTCCCTGAACCGCGTGTGTACTCTGTATCCTCTTTTTCGCCCACAGGATGAGTAGGACGAACAGTTAACTCGCTGCTCTGGCTTCAAAAATGAAGCAGAATAAAGTAGTAAAATTCGGCAGACAGTTTTAGTTAGGTTAAGTGACTACTGACGACGTCGGGTAAGATTTGAGATTACATCCAACGGCGTGTTAGTCCAGTCCAGGGTAAGTCATGGACAAGTTTGGCTTCGATTATGGTCGTAGATAGCTTCATGCGCTATTTTGTCATGTTGTGTCTTTCCAATCTTGTATTAGAACGCCTGGGGGGTATTAATTTTTTAGGGAGTTTTATTACTGACCATAATTATAGAAATGAATCTTTAAGCTTCCATGAAGCTGAATGGTACAATAGTTACTTCGTACAGTCTGCAGATTATGTATAACGTGTGACGTGAGCCATAGTGTTTTGCGTGGTAACTTCGCTCGTCCGTAGGTCTTGCAGGGGATGAGGGATGGACCTTGACAAGTTTGTTAGGTAAGCCCCAGTGTTCTCTTTATCAGCTTTGCAAGGATAAAGTCTCTGCCTTAGGAATGACCCGCTTGATTTAGATGTGAAGGGATGCTGTGACGTAAAGCCTCCGTGTAAGCACAGAAGGTCCTCGTATTTGCCTAGTCCGTGGCGCTGCCTTCCTGCCTGCCCCTCTTGTACAGCAGGTGCGGGCTACTTTAAAATGCATGCTGGGTAGCGGGAGTCGCGCTGGACGTACCCCCCAACCTCTCAGCGTCGGTGTAGCCCCTCAACCCTGCGAACCTCGTTTTCCTTCGCCTTCCACTTGGTCTCTCACCATACTCTGAGGAAGGCGTCAGGTCAAAAAAGACGGCCAGGCCAGCATACCCATGGGGTCGATATGATCTTGCTGAAGTCATATAACGGCTGTTTCTTCTTTTTCACCTTATTATATAATTAGTTGTACTACAAGCCGGTTCTGGCCCATAAATGTTGCCTCTTGCTACCCCTGTTTCATGGCCGCGTCGCCCTACGTAGTAAACCTGTTCGTGCACAGACATTGGCATGTAAACTAACTTTATGTAAGGACCCTTGACGTCATCAGCACAGTAGAGCACGCGAGCAGATACGGTGCAGTGTTGACTTGGCCTTTTTGTTATTAGGGTAGGAGATGCGATTGAAAAGCTAGTTTGCACCAGTGATGATGGTTTGGTAGCATTTCTGGTTTACCTCAGCCCCTTGGGTTTGCTTTTTGAGATGTACACCATACGGTCAAAGCATAGTTAGGGATGCACGACGGTCCCACTCCGGGGGCGCGCGCGCGCGCGCACAGACACACACACACACACACACACACAACCACCGGAGGGAGATAATCTTTGCAGTATCCGGAATGTAGTGACGCCAGACTCTGTAATGGCAGCTCTTGAGTAACTTCCTGAAGGACCGCCACACCGCCAGCCCTCCTGCCTGCCTGCCTGGCGAGATTCCTCATAGCCGCCAAGGACGTCCTCTGGTGCCCTCAGGCCTCGGTCGGCCCAGGTGCCCCACCCCCCCAACAGAACAAGTTCTTATCCTTAAGTTTCATAAACACATCCCTAAGTTACTTTGCAGTAGAGGTGTGTTGTAGCTGCTTCGTCCCCCCACCCCCCAAATCAAACCCCCACCCCAGGGACGTCGAGATGTCTGTGGCGTAGTGGGCCGTACAGCCAGCTGCCCTGACCGAGGTAACACAGGCTACTCGCGCGCGTAAGTAGTCTGGCATTTAACTGCTCCGGGATTTGGCTCAGGACGGCATAGGAACAAGGCCGGGCCTCTCCTTGTCACCAGGTTAAAGCATCAAGTCCTTCATCTTTCCTGTGGGAAGGATACTGCTGGTCTAGACTCGAGTGTATCATAGAAAATATAGTTTTGATAGATTTTGCGCATGAGTGACAAGAAATGTGATGCTGGCAGGAAATTTACTCGAATCTTTTTTTTTTTTTTTTTTTTTTTTTTTTTTTTTTTTTTTTTTTTTTTTTTTTAGGTCGTTTCATACAATTTTAGAACCTGTTTTGCACGTGACAAATGACGGAAAAATGCTTTTTTTATTATTATTTGGATTGAAATGATGTATACTTGAACTTTTGAGGTCCCTTTTGCATATTGATTGTTTACTGACCCACATGCCTTCCAAATGTTAACACCTGGAGCATGACAATACGACCCTTTCGTATTATGACATAAACTTTTGACTTCACCATTAAGGATCAGGTCAAAGTCCAAGCAATCGAGCTAGATTGTCTTACCATTGTGCTTGATTTTCGTATCGTTGTGTTGAAAAGATCAAATGATTTCCATTGGTCTTTGGCGACCTAAAGCCACAGACTTTTTTTAGCCGTTAGTGTTCTGTGCGCGCGCAAGAATTGCCCCATTGACTGAATTGTAAGTAGCGTATGAAAAGAACAAAGTACTCTTGCGCTTGTTTGAACCATACATCTATCTGACACAGAAGCCAGTTCGGGTAACCATAACACAGATGGTTGGAAATAATTTTTGACATAACGAGTATTGTTTTCGAGGATGAATTTATCATAAAGTTAGTATAGAACACAAATGCGAGACCCTTGGGGATGATCACCAAGCCATTACGTCCCTCTCTTCATAGGTCGCATCGTCTTGATTCAGGGTCATACCGTCCAGCTTAGGGAAGTTTGGATGTCTTGTGACGGCGGCGTGCGACAGGGAAGTGTAGCTTCGCACGTGGATTTCATTCGATATGTGATATCCAACCGCCAAACACCCCACACAAGGACGGTATAGACTTCCTATTGGCTGTACTCTCTTATGGTTTTCTCGGGTACTGTCATTATTACATAATCCTTGAGGAGGGATAGGCACTTTTGGTCTACCGATTACTTTGAAGTTTAACGTTCAGTGTAGGATTCTAGTCTGGGTAGTGTGTGAGGTTCGAGTGTTTTATCATACGGCAACAGATTGAAAGAAATGACTTTTGGTATAGACTTTCGTGGTGTAGCGGTTAGCGTTCCTGATCATGACGCTCAAGGTCGAGCACATATGTTCGAATCCTGGTTGCGGCAGTTGGTCCACAGTCAAACCAGTTGTTCATCCACCCTGAGGGTTTTGTCGACAAAGTGGGTACGTGACACAGGCTAGGATATATATATATATATATATATATATATATATATATATATGGGATGGCCTTGAGTAGGGCCTCTGTTTCCCGTCTCGGCAAACATTAAAGTAAATAATAGGGTAATTTACTATGACCTTCCCTAATCAGTCATATGTTTAAGAGAAAAAGATCTTAATCTCGCTTTAAGGAACAGCTACTTCGTATAGTTTACTTTTTAGAATTTAGTTTTAATTGACTGAAGTACAGAAAAGAAATTTAGGTTATGAAAATGTTTGTATTGGATATCGAGGAAGATATGGAAATAGTTTTATTTGGAAACTACAGAAAACGTTTTATTCGACACATAGAAAATCTAGTTTTATTCGTAATAGAAAACCTAGTTTTACTCGGCATCAGTAGATGTTCTGTTCATCAATGTTGGAAAAGTTTTATTCAACAGATGTAGAAGACCTAGTTTTAGTTAACTACGGGGTAGATACAATGTAGAACCATTGTTGGACTGGATGCCAGAAGTTTAACTGTACCATGGTATTTCCAGCCAATTTTTATTTCCTGTGTCATGAATGGCAAAGGTCTTTCAACAATGACATAAGCCGAAGGATTATGTTTGGTCTGAATAGAGAATCGGTGAACATCATTATGAGTGATTCTTCACTTTTCAGTAAACGACGAAGTCAGATCAGAGACATCTTGTGAGTAGTGTTTCCTAGACCTGCGATATCATGCCGTTACCGTAAATACGAGTCATACAAGGGTGTCGGCGCTGACAGTTGTGACATTTAGAATGATAAGTGTAATGATATCTCGATCATGGGCCTTACAGTTATTAGTTTTTTTATGGGGGGGAAAAAGTGCAACCCAAATAACTTGACAAGGATGAGTTTTAACGCTTCCACTTTTGAAATGTGGAGTAGGATGGAAAAAAAAATGTTGAAGGCTGTAGTGGCTTTCATGGCAGTTTCGTGCCCAATTCTCTCTCTCTCTCTCTCTCTCTCTCCATCATCGTGTATAAATTATATGGAGAGGTTTTTAGTTTTCTCTTGAGAATTAGCCTTCGTTAAAATGTATTTTTTTTTTTAGAGAGAGAGAGAGAGAGAGAGAGAGCAAGAGAGAAGTTGCTATAAATAACATAGAAACATTGTGAAGTAGTGCCTGCTTTTTTCGCCCTAAGTATCTACGTATCAACCCTGCGTGGCGAGAGGGGTGTCTGGATGAGTCTGTTGGTGCCCTTCGGGTATTTTGGTCCCTGGGTGACGTCAATTACAAGTTGCTGGCGTCATTTATAGAGTGATGCTGGCAGCCATACCGATGTCGAAACTTTTGCGACGGAAGCATGGCAAAAGCCTTGGCCAATATTTAACCTCGCCAATGACAGTGTGCGAGGCTTGTTGTTAGATTGGCCCTGAAGAATAAATTTCCACTGTCACATGATGAATTGGAGATTTGTATGATGCACCGTCGATTATTCAACGGGCATCGAAAACTGAAATTGGTGGAGTAGCATAAGCTACCCTTAAGAAAACAGAAGGTAAAATTGGCGACCAGAACACCCCACCCCCATCTCTCTATCTAATCCTGTATTACAGAGAGATATGGAGGCTTTCATCGTTGCACGGCGAGAATCCCGACCGTATTTAGAAAATCTCGTGGGTATTTTACTTGTAGAATTGTCTAACTTTGAACGGCTTTCGCTAGACTATTTTGATGTAACAGTGGAGATTACCTGGCTCTGAGGTACGTCCCAGATTTGCTAGTTTAGGAACAGAGACTCTGGGGCAAGATCTAAGAGACTAATAACAAGAGACCCGTGCTTGAGAAGGGTCTTTTGAGTGGTGCCATCTCTGGTGATATTGAGATCATGGTGCAAGTTCTCCTTTACCGCCCTTAATTAGGAGGTGATATCAAACCATCTTGTATCAGGTCAAGGCAGTACACAACAGCATCGATGATACAATTTTTACGTTTGTCTTTTAACTTTTAGTAATATCGGCAAAACTGAAATGAAAAATGGACAAACGTATTAATTACTTCAGATGTAAATAGGATGTGGTTAGATGAAGCTCATATAGTGTTTATATAATGATTGGTGAATCAGATTAACAAGATTTAAACCTAAACCGAAGAAACCGCCAAAGAAAAGTGTGAAAAGAAGCAACTCTACTCTCCGTTTGTCGTGGGCATAGTCATTGTTGCCGAGAATGTACTCGTTGGGCACTTGTGGAATCAGGTGGTCGGCTGCAGTCTAAAAAAGTGTGGAAGGTTTAGGTCTCCCTGAATGTGTGCCGTCTCGACAGGGATGGCATATCAGGGACCATTGGGGAGCATTGCCCCTTCCTGTCGGGCGTGGGAGGGGAGAGAGGTTAGAGAAAACAAGGCGGCAGAGGGCGTTGTTGGGGAGAGGGATGAGTCAGTGCTTGCCGTTGGGGCCCTGGGGGTCATGCGGGCGGGTGGATGGGGTCTGCAACCAGGGTGAAAATATTTGGAAACTAACACACAGACGAACGTCTTTTTCCTCCCATAATAAAGGCTCTGAAAATTATATTAATTGCATTTGTCATTGCCATGTACGCTTTCAATAAGAATGGCACTTGGGTGTGACATTATCGGAATATACTAATGCTCCCTAGATTTTTTTTTTATAAGGGAAACATTGTAATTTTACTTCATAATCATAAGGTATTCATGAGGTCCTTTCAAATCTGCATGGGTTTTCCAGTTTGTGCCCGAGTGATTGATGAATTTGTAAGATATTAAGGAAAAACTGCCTTATAATGTTTGGATTATACTGTTAAGATTTCTTGGTTTAGGACAATCGCCTAATAAGATTGCTTCCGTATAACATTAGTTGGGTCTATTTTCTCATACCTTGAGAAAAATTTGAGGCTTTTAATACCTTGAAAAAATATATGTTTTGCATCTTTCTCTTCTGTAAGGAAAATCAGCGTTTGAAGACTGCAGTTTAGAACGTCGTTAATCAGGACACTGTAATGTTGGCCGTCTGTGTATTCTATGTTTAAGCAACAGGCCATGAGGTAGCATTCATGTGGCAGGGATCCGTGCCAGGCGGAGACGGCGAATCTAACACCACAGCCAACAGTCGACGTGGCGTGGCCCACTCTCGGCCCCACATGACTTAGAAAGACAACCATGTTCAATTTTCTTATCTTTCTGATTGGATAGGTTGGAGGGAGAGGTTCAAGTGGACGGGAAAAGGATTGAGGTGCAAGTGGAGAAAGTTTTTATATTTCCCAAGCAACTAGAAAAATAAGAAGTGTGGTATCCGTACTGACAACGGAAGGAAAATCATAAGCTGTATAGTTGTTTGTTTCGTTTAAAAGTATTTTTTCAGTAATTTGTATCGTACATAAAGGATTGTGACCTGTTTTTCGGTAGAGTTAACTTGTATGTAAAATTTATGGTTGGTATTGGAATAAAATGATGGTATGTTAGAGTTCTAAAACTCTCATGGTAAGTTGCTCGTGGTACATTACTGGCGCTAAATATAATCTCTGGCAAACTTTCGTACCGTACGCCCGGCATCACGCCACATAATCCACCAATCAGGGCCAACCTAACCGGAGGCGGGACGTGACGTCACGCTAGCATTGTTTACCAAGTTGAATCCTCGGAAGGAAGCAGGAGGCGATAATAATTGTACCAATTTATATGTTACTAATGTGTTAATGTATGTGCGCGCTTTCTCGACACAATCTGCATATTGATCCAGGTCAACCGAACCGCATTAGACTAATCATTCTTCCCTTGGTTAGGAAGTTCCCCGGGGTTTAATCAATAGGGCGTTCCTGTACCTCATGGTCAGGACAGTGAGGTGGGGAGGGGTTGTGTTTTTGTTTAGTTTGGTGTGGGCGTGGAGCAACGGAACTTGGGATCGTTAATGCGCTTCTTTTGTTCCTACTTGGAGCTGGTCCGTAGACGCACTTCAATGAATATGGTCTCGAGTATATGAACTTTGACCAGAGTTAAGCAGTTCCACAAGCTAGTTGAAATAAAAAAAAGATAATTAAAAGGTGGTTTGAGTCGCTGGCTATAAATGCCATGATCCGGGTTCGATCCCGGACATAGGTGGTTCGAAGCTTTCTTTGCAGTTCCCAGACAGATGTGTATTTAAAGATTAGAAGTAGAATTTTACAGCATCGACTGAACAGAATCGTAAAGAAAGCTGGTTTGTTGGTAATTAAGTAGGTATCAACTTTGGTAGGGGTAATGCACCGCTGAAAGCAAACAGTTTACCTTACTTAGCCAGCGGATAATTCTCAAATTGGATCTCATTTCCATAAGGATATCAAAATCCGTAGACTTTCGGCGCTTTTAAACTACCTTCATCCTGAAGTAAGTTTGTGTTATCAGGTTTTAGGTTGCCTGTTGACTTGTTGAATAATTCAGAATTATAATGTACAAGTCGGTACATTTATGTAGTGTGTTCTTGTACTTCTTAGAGGAAGATGTTTTTTGGTACACAATGATATTGAAAAGTAATGGTGAAAGCATAGCGGGCATATTATTCCGGTATGTAGAGGAAGGGGATAGTTCAGGCTTAGGATGGTACGTCATTGATAGCCGGCAAAGTATGGTGCTATTAAGAGCGAAACGCATGAAATTTTACATTGTTTAGAAAATAGTATTGATGACAAAGGCTAGAGCAGTGGTGCCAGGTGAAGCTGTCTGGCAACGTATCGTGAGTCCTCTCCAGTGATAGGGGTTTATTTTCAGTGGACACGGACATAGGTAGGTGTGCCAAAACAGGCGTGTACCAGTTAAACGAGCCAAGCAATACGCTCGCATGCCCGGACAGTACGATCTCGATATCGTCCTTAATGGTGTTACTGATGTCATACCATACCAAATATTTTCTACGAAAAAAAAAGTGAATTAAGCAAATTAATAATCGTATTATTTTTGTGTATGTCGAAGATTGCAATGTGTACTCCTGTTGTGTGTGAAGTTTGATTTCGTACAACGCCAGACAAGCACTGCTCATCACACTCCAGCCTTCACTCGTATGATTTGTGGTTGATGTAGACTGCTAGTAGTCACTGAGATGGGCTTTGGACGTGTGATGTAGGCTGAATGCAAATCGATAGAGCTGTCCAGCCCACACCATACCAAGTATTTGTCTTGTTTGCGGAAGAACGTTGCAGGTCGAAGGCAAATGTGGTCCTTGGGATAGGCTACCCATGGCCTGCGTCTGCCGTGTTTGTTATGGATGCCATGTTAACGTTGTACCTAAAAGCAACCCACGTTACTCTGTCTCTTTTTGAAGGTATCTATACATCGGACGATCCTGACTAGATAGTTTAGCTGTTTACATGGTTTTCATAACATTACCAACTTGATATGAAAGAAGGCTGTAAAAGTAGAGCATTAAAAAATATTCCCGAGCATGAGATTTTGAGTCTCATCAGCTTTATACCGTAACGTACAGAAAACAGCGAGTTCTTTCAGCTTAGCACTTTGCCTAACAGGTTGGCGAAATATTTTTTTATTTTCAACGCAGTCAGCATTTTATTGTATACTATATCATAAAGAAAATATTGTGAACTTTATTCTTTTGTTGAAAATTACAAATTATAGTCATAAGCTCAGTCTCTAACTTGATGTGACTGTCTTTTAAAACTGCGTTAGAGGCTTTTGTATGAGACTGATAACCTTGCAAATACTGTATCATGGCATTTTTCACACTTTGTTGTTGTGGAACACACAGGTGTTGGTAGATGTAAATAATGTTCGAGCCTACGCAAGTGTCGACTTTACATCAGTCTGGGCCTGTTCTTATACTCGCCAACTGGTCACAATGTATTGATCGCGCTGATTGTACGGGGTGGGTTCTAGCAGTAGAGACCAACACTGGAGTGTGTGTGGATGAAATGTTCGTTTGTAAAGAAGTTCATCTAACTGATAGTAACAGCGGTTCAAGCAGCGAACTTTGTTTTGATCGATCAGTAGTCGAATATTCCCATCTTAACTTCAGTGTCCACACTGTATCTGAATGATGAGGGCAGTCTTTTCAATTTCCATTGGACACGAGACATTCTAAGAGTGAAACTGACGACAGGGACCCTGAGTTGTTCCTTTTGACACTATCACTTTTAAAGAAATATTCGTCCAATGAACGGCGTCATCCATTGTTTTATGGCATGTTTATTGAATGTTAGCAGTTCATGTTGTAACTGCTTGCGTACTTGAGATTTCACACTTTTATAGTCAGATGGCGTTCCAGTGTTAGACCTAAGCAGACCAGGACAAAGCGGGATTACGCTAGGCAAAGCAAAACAAAGAAGCTTTAAACTAGAGAAAAAGTTTGCAGCCTGGTAGTGCTGGGTGGGATATAGTCCGTGTTTTGGAAATATGGTTCGTTTTAAAACCATAGTGGTAATGGGTAACTGCATACGAACAACAGAATGGCAGACTGTCTGGTACACAGCTACTCTAGGGGCTATTTTTACCGCCAACAGACTGTGGGGTGAGCGCTAATCTTAAAACACTTGCACTTGCTGGCGGGTTGTGATAGATGTACTGTGTCTGCTTTCTCTTGCCCTTTTCAACGTGATGTTGAACAAAGTCTGTGGAACCGTGGATAGTAAATAACTTCAATTATTTTCACTGTTCTAACCAATTTAACTTTTAGAATGAACAGGACAAGCATTCACCACGATGCTTCCCTTGGGTATGATGGTAATCTAACCCACGAGATTCTGGTCAACGGATTGAATGGTCATTGTTAGAGATGCTGATAAAAGTTCACGTGTAGAGACTCTCCCGTGAACCAGTCATCACTTGTCGGGTCCAGTAAATGACTCTCTGGGGAAGAAGGGAGTCTGCTGGCCTTTCGGTTACTGGCGGGTTCATATTAATAAAAGCATGAGGCCTAACTTTGCATGAACGGTGTAATTACCTGGGAACTAGGTACATGACCACATACTTTACCTTTCTGTCCCTGGACCCCCTTTTCCGGGCGGAACTACAGGTCAGGAAGTGTAGTGATGTGTGTTTGTCTCTAAGGACAGTTGAGTAGGGGTCATTGTCCACTGCATGTTGGGCATAAGGGTTCTTGTGATGTTCGAATGTTTTTTCCGTTTTTAGAGAGATGGTTAGGTTATAGATAGACCTATACGAGGGAATTGTAAGTCTTACATGCTTGGGGAGTGTAGTTTCAGACGGTTTTATATCTGGTGGAGTGAAGTTTAAAAGACTGGGTTGTAGGGGACTGTTATTAAGTGTATATTGGTACACTGTTCATAAGTTCTGTCAGTGTTTTTATAGTTAACGGAAAGGAGTACGGATTCGTCAAGGAACTTCCTGATCAAAAGGATCATCCCCGCAAAAATGCAGGATCTTTGAAGATTTGAACCCCCAAAGAATTTAGTAGGCAAGGTTCGACTTAAAAAAGATTGTACCTTAACCTAACCTTTGACTTAAAAAAAAAAAAGTACATTAACCTAGCATTCCTTTGCTTTAAAAAAAAGTACATTAACGTAGCATTAAAAAAAAATTACATTAACTTAGCATAGTGTAGAGTACCATAACCTAACCTAGCTTAGAAAAACGTTGTGGAATAATCTTTAGGTGATGAACATATTGTATTTGGCCCGGGATCCCTTTTAATGAAAGATTTTTCGTGTTACCCAGCACCTCAAAGGCTGCACTGCTTCCAATAGAAGGGAAATTGACTCCAGTGGAGTGCGATGTTCCTTGACGAGACTGCTCAGAATAATACAGCCCCACCAAAGGCGTCTTTGTGCTCGCGTTTTCGGTGTATTGTATGATGGCTAAAGTGTGAATGTTTGTGAATAAGGCCGTTCCTTCGTCTGTTACTGGTGCTACCTCTTAAGCGAGAAAAGTTGTGGAATATATATATATATATATATTTTTTTTTTTTTTTCCGCATTAGCGAGGAAGCGTTTAGAACAGAGGACTGAGCCTTAGAGGAAAAATCCTCACTTGGCCCCCTTCTCTGTTCCTTCTTTTGGAAAAGTGAAAA
>JAYMFT010401246.1:0-18903 GCA_038088735.1 Panulirus argus | reverse complement strand
AAACCTCAATACAATATGGGAGTGTGTGAGGAACCAGTGGAGGATAAACCTCAATACAATATGGGAGTGTGTGAGGAACCAGTGGGGATAAACCTCAATACAATATGGGTGTGTGTGAGGATCCAGTGGGAGATTAAATATTACTACAATATGGGAATTTGTGAGGAACCAATGGGGGATAAACCTCAATACAGTACGGGAGTGTGTGAGGAACCAATTGGGTATAGTCATCAATAATATATTCGAGTGTGTGATTAATCTCTGGGGGATAAACCTTAATACAATATGGTAGTGTGTGACAAGCCCGTGGGGTATAAATCTCAATACAATATGGGAGTGCATGAGGAACGAGATGGGGATAAACATCAATACAATATGGGAGTGTGTAAGGAACCAGTGGGGGATAAACCTTAATACAATATGGGGGTGTGTGATTAACCAGTGGGAGAAAAACCTCAATACAATATGGGAGTGTGTGAGGAGCCAGTGGGGGATAAACCTCAGTACAGTATTGGTGTGTGTAAGGAACCAATGGGGGATAGACCTCAATACAATATGGGAGTGTGTGAGGATTCAGTGGAAAATAAACGTCAATACAATATGGGAGTGTGTGAGGAATCAGTGGGGTATAAATCTTAATACAATATGGGAGTGTGTGAGGATCCAGTGGGGTATAAACCACAATACAATATGGGAGTGTGTGAGGAACCAGCGGGGGATAAACCTCAATACAATATGGGAGTGTGTGAGGAACCAGTGGGGGATAAACCTCAGTACATTATAGGAGTGTGTGAGGAACCAATGGGGGATAAATCTCAATTCAATATGGGATTGTGTAAGGAACCAGAGGAGTATAAACCTCAATATGAATTGGGAGTGTGCGCGGAACCAGTGGGGTAAAAACCTCGAAACAATATGAGAGTGTGTGAGGATCCAGTGGAGGATTAACCTCAATACAATATGGGAATGTGTGAGGAACCATTGGGGGATAAACCTCAGTACAATATGGGAGTGTGTGAGGAACCAGTGGGGTATAAACCTCAGTACAATTTGGGAGTGTGTGAGGACCAGTAGAGGATAAACCTCTATACGATATGGGAGTGTGTGAGGAGCCATTGAGGTATAAACCGCAAGAAATTATGGAAGTGTGTGAAGAATCAGTGGGGTATAAGCCTCAATACAATATGGGAGTGTGTGAAGACCCAGTGGGGGATAAACCTCAATACAATATGGGAGTGTGTGAAGAACCAGTGGGGAATAAACCTTAATACAATATGGGAATGTTTGACGAACCAGTTGGCGATAAACCTCAATACAATATGGGAGTTTTTGAGGAACCAGTGGGGAATAAACATCAGTACAATATGGGAGTTTTTGAGGAACCAATGGGGTATAAACCTCAATACTAAATGGGAGTGTGTGAGGAACCAGTGGGGGATAAACCTCAATACAGTATGGGAGTGTGTGAGGAAACTGTGGGGTATAAACCTCAATTCAATATGGGAGTGTGTGAAGAACCAGTGGGGGATAAACCTCAATTCAATATTGGAGTCTGTGAGGAAAAATTGGAGTATAAACCTATATACAATATGAGAGGGTGTATGGAACCAGTTTGGGCTAAATCTCAATGCAATATAGGAGTGTGTGAGGAACCAGTGGGACATAAACCTCAATACAATATGTGAGTGTGTGAGGAACCAGTGGGGAATAAACCTCAATACAATATGGGAGTGTTTGACGAATTAGTGAGGGATAAACTTTCATACAATATGGGAGTGTGTGAGGAAGAAGTGGGGGATAAACCTCAGTACAATATGGGAGTTTGTGAGGAACCAGTGGAGGATAAACCTCAATACAATATGGGAGTGTGTGAGGAGCCAGTGGGGGATAAACCTCAATACAATATGGGAATGTGTGAGGAACTAGTGGGGGATAAACATAACTAGAATATGGGAGTTCGTAAGGAACCAGTGGGGGATAAACCTCAGTATAATATGGGAATGTGTGAGGAAACAATTGGGTATAATCCTCAATAATATATACGAGTGTTTGATTAATCAGTGTTGGATACACCTCAATACAGTATGGGAGTGTGTGAGGAATCAGTGGGAAATAAACTTCAGTACAATATGGGAGTGTGCGAGGAACCAGTGGGGTATAAACCTTAATGAAATATGGGAGTGTGTGAGGAACCAGTGGGGGATAAACCACAAAACAATATGGAGGCATGGGAGGAACCAGAGGGGGATGAACCTCAATACAATATGGGAGTGTGTGAGGAACCAATGGGGGATAAACCTTAATAAAATATGGGAGTGTGTGAGGACCCATTGGGGGATAAACCTCAATACATTATGGGAGCGTGTAAGAAACCAATGGGGGATATATCCCAATATAATATGGGAGTGTGTGAGGAACCAGTGGGGTATAATCCTCAATACAATATGGGAGTGTGTGAGGAACCAGTGGAATATAAACCTCAATACATTATGGGAGAGTGTGAGGAACCAGTGGGGCATAAACCTCAATACAATATGGAAGCGCGTGAGGAACCATGGGGTATAAACCTCATTATAATATGGGAGTGTGTGAGGAACCAGTGGGGGATAAACCTCAGTACAATAATTGAGTGTATGAGGAAACATTAGGGGATAAACCTTATTACAATATGGGAGCGTGTGAGAAAAAAGTGGGGGATAAATCTCAATACAATATGGGAGTGTGCGATTAAGCAGTGGGGTAACACCCTCAATATAATGTGGCAGTGTGTGAGGAAAGAGTTTGGGATTAAACTGAATACAATATGGGAGTCAGTGGGGAACCACTCGGGAATGAACTTCAATACAATATGAGAGTGTGTGAGGAACCAAAGGGGGATAAACCTCAATACAATATGGGAGTGTGTGTGGAGCCAGTGGGGATAAATCTCAATACAATATGAGAGTGTGTGAGGAGTCAGTGGGGGATAAACCTCAATAAAATATGGTAGTGTGTTAGGAACCAGCGGGATATAAACCTCAATACAATATGGGAGTGTGCGAGGAACAAGTGGGGGATAAAGCTCAATACAATATGGGAGAGTGTTGAAAATCATTGGGGGATAAACCTCAATACAATATTGTAGTGTGTGAAGAGCCATTGGGGTATAAACCTCTATACATTATGGGTGTGTGTGAGGAACCAGTGGGGGATAAACCTCAATACAATATGGGAGTGTGTGAGGAACCAGTGGGGGATAAAGCTTAGTACAATATGGAAGTGTGTGAGGAACCAGTGGTGGATAAACCTCAAAAAAATATGGGAGTGTGTGAAGAACCAGTGGGGTATAAACCTCAATAAAATATAGGAGTGTGTGAGGAACCAGTAGTTGATAAACCTCAATACAAATGGGAGTGTGTGAGGAACCAGAGGAGTATAACCCTTAATAAAATATAGGGGCTCTACGAGGAACCAGTAGGTTATAACCCTCAAAACAATATGGGAGTGTGTGAGGAACTAGTGGGGGATTATCCTCAATATAATATGGGAATGTGTGAGGAGGCATTGGGGGATAAACCTCAATAGAATAGATTAGTGTGTGAGGAACCAGTGGGGTATAAATCTCAATATAATATGGTATTGTGTGAGGAACCAGTGGAAGATAAACCTCCTTACAATATGGGAGTGTGTGAGGAGCCATTGGGGTATAAGCCTCAATACAATATGTGAGTGTGTGAGGAACCAGTGGGGTATGAACGTCAATACAATATGGGAGTGTGTGAGGAACCAGTGTGGGATAAACCTCAATACACTATGGGAGAGTGTGAGAAACCATTGGGGAATAAACCTCAGTACAATATGGGAGTGTGTGAGTAACCAATGGGGTATAAACCTTAATACAATATGGGAGGGTATGAGGAACCAGTGGAGGATAAACCTCAATACAGTATGGGAGTGTGTGAGGAAGCAGTGGGGTATAAACCTCAATACAATATGGGATTGTGTGAGGAACCAGTGGGGGATAAACCTCAATACAATATGGGAGTGTATGAGGAAAAAGTGGGGTATAAACTTATATACAATATGTGAGTGTGTGAGGAACGAGTTTGGCATAAAATTCAATGCAACATGGGAGTGTGTGAGGAAGCAGTGGGTTATAAACCTGAATACTGTATGGGAGTGTGCGAGGAACCAGTGGGGAATAAATCTCTATATAATTTGGGAGTGTTTGACGATCCAGTGTGGGATAAAATTCAATACAATATGGGAGTGTTTGACAAACCAGTGGGGGATAAACCTCAATACAATATGGGAGTGTGTGAGGAACCAGTAAAGGATAAACCTCACTACAATATGGGAGTGTGTGAGGACCAGTTTGGGATAAACCTCAATACAATATGGGAATGTTTGAGGAACCAGTGGGGGATAAACATTACTACAATATGGGAGTGTGTAAGGAAGCAGTGGGGGATAAACCTTAATACAATATGGGAGTGGGTGACTAACCAATTGGGTATAATCCTCAATAATATATAAGGGTATCTGAGGAATCAATGGGGGACAAACCTCAATACAATATGGGAGTGTGTGAAGAACCTATGGGTTATAAACCTCAATACAATATGGGAGTGCGTAAGGAACCAGTGGGGGATAAACCTCAATACAATATGGGAGCGTGTGAGGAACCATTGGAGGTTAATCTCAATACAGTATTGGAGTGTGTGAGGAACCAGTGGGGTATAAATCTCAATACAATATGGGAGTGTGTGAGGAACCAGTGGGGGAAAAACCTCAGTACAATATAGGAGTGTATGTGGAACCAGTGGGGTATAAATCTTAACAAAATATGGGAAGGTGTGAGGAACCAGTGGGGGATAAACCACAATACAATATGGGAGTGTGTGAGGAACCAGTGGGTGATAAACCTCAATATAATATGGGAGTGTGTGAGGAACCAGTGGGGGATAAATCTCAATACAATATGGGAGTGTGTGAGGAGCCATTGGGGAATTAATCTCAATACAATATGGGAGCTTGTGAGAAACTAGTGGGGGATATATCCCAATATAATATGGGGTATAAACCTCAAAACATTATGGGAGTGTGTGAGGAACCAGTGGAGTATAAACCTAATTGCAGTATGGGAGCGTGTGAGGAACCAGTGTGGGATAAACCTCAATACAATATGAGAGTGTGTGAGGAAATAATGGGGTTTAAACCTCAATATAATATAGGAGTGTGAGAGGAAGCAATGGGGGATACACCTCAGTAAAATATGGGAGTGTGTGAGGAACCAATGGGGTATAAACCTCAATACAACATGGGAGTGTGTGAGGAACCAGTGGGGGATAAACCTCTATACAGTATGGGAGTATGTGACGAGCCAGTTGGGGATGAACCTCAATACAATATGGAAGTGTGTGAGGAACCGGTGGGGGATAAACCTGAATACAATATGGGAGTGTCTGAGTAACCAGTGGGGGATAAACCTCAATACAATATGGGAGTGTGTGAGGAGCCATTGGGGGATAAACCTCAGTACACTATGGAAGTTTGTGAGGAACCAGTTGGGGAAAACCTCAACACAATATGGGAGTGTGTGAGAAGGCAGTGGAGGATAAACCTAAATACAATATGGGAGTGTTTGAGGAACCAGTGAGAGATAAACCTCAATTCAATATAAAAGCGGGTGAGAAACCATTTGGGGATAAACCTCAATATAATATTGGATTGTGTTAGTAACCAGTGGGGTATAAACCTCAATACAATATGGGAGTGCCTGAGGAACAAGTAGGGGATAAACCTCAATACAATATGGGAGTGCGTTAGGAACCAATGGGGATAAACCTCAATACAATATGGGAGTGTGTGAGGAAGAATTGGGGTATAAACCTTTATACAATATGGGAGTGTGTGAGGAACCAATTTGGGATAAACCTCAATGGAATATAGGAGTGTATAAGGAACCAGTGGGGCATAAACTTTACTACAATATGTGAGTGTGTGAGGAACCAGTGGGGAATAAACCTCAATACAATATGTGAGCGTTTGACGAACCAGTTGGGGATAAACCTCAATACAATATGGGAGTTTTTGAGGAACCAGTGGGGAATAAACGTTAATACAATATGGGAGTGTGTGAGGATAATGTGGGGTATAAACCTATATACAATATGAGAGTGTGCGAGGAACCAATTTGGGATAAACCTCATTGAAATATGGGAGTTAGTGTGGAAACAGTGGTGTATAAACCTTAAATCAATATGGGAGTGTGTGAGAAACGAGTGGGGAATAAACCTGAATACAATATGGGAGTGTTTGACGAACCAGTGGGGGATAAACCTCAATACAATATGGGATTGTGTGAGGAAGGAGTGGGGGATAAACCTCAATACAATATGGGACTGTGTGAGGAACTAATGGAGGATAAATATCAATACAATATGAGAATGTGTGAGGAACCAGTGGGGGATAAACCTCAATACATTATGGGAGTGTGTGAGGAACCAATGGGGGATTAACATGACAACAATATGGGAGTGTGTGAGGAACCAGTGGGTGATAAACCTCTATACAATATGGGAGTGTGTGAGGAACCAATTGGGTATAATCGTCAATAATATATAGGAGTGTGTGAGGAATCAGTGGGGGATAAACCTCAATACAATATGGGAGTCTGTTATGTACCCCTGGGGTAAAAACCTCAATTCAATATGGAAGTGCCCGTGGAACCAGTGGGGGATAAACCTCAATACAATATGGGAGTGTGTAAGAAACCAATGGGGGATAAACCTTAATACAATATAGGAGTGTTTGATTAACCAGTGTGGGATAAACCTCAATACAAGATGGGAGTTTCTGAGGAAGCATTGGGGGATAAACCTCAATAGAGTATTGGAGTGTGTGAGGAAACAGTGGGGTATAAACCTCAATACAATATGGGAGTTTGTGAGGAACCAGTGGGGGATAAACCTCAACACAATATGGGAGTGTGTGAGGAACTAGTGGGATATAAACGTTAATACAATATGGCAGTATTCGAGGAACCAATGAGGAATAAACCGCAAAACAATATGGGAATGTGTGAGGAACCATTGGAGGAAAACCTCAGTTCAATATGGGAGTGTGTGAGGAACCAGTGGGGGTAAAGCTTAATACAATATGGGACCGTTTGAAAAACCAGTAGGGGATATATCCATATGTAATATGGGAGTGTGTGAAACCAGACGGGTATAAACCTCATTGCAATATGGGAGTGTGTGAGGAACCAGAGGAGTATAAACCTCAATACAATATGGGAGAATTTGAGGAACCAGTGGGGGATAAACCTCAATACAATATGGGAGTGTGTGAGGGACCATGGGGTATAAACCTCAATATAAAATGGGAGTGTGTGAGGAACCAGTGGGGGATAAACCCCAAGACAATATGGGAGAGTGTGAGGAATCATTGGGTTATAAACATCAATACAATATGGGATTGTGTGAAGAACCATTGGGGGACAACCTCAATACAATATGGGAGCGTGTGAGAAACACGTGGAGGACATATCTCAATACAATTTGGGAGTGTGTGAGTACAATATGCGGTGTAGCCCTCAATATAATATAGGAGTGTGTGAAGAAACAGTGGGGGATAAACCTTAATACAATATGGGAATTCGTGAGGAACCAGTGGGGTATGAACCTCAATACAATATGGAAGTGTGTGAGGAACCAGTGGGGGATAAACCCTAATACAATATGGGAGTTTTTGAGGAACCAGTGGCGTATAAACTTCAATACACTATGGGAGTTTATGAGGAATCAGTGGGGTATAAAGCTCAATACAATATGGGAGTGTGTGAGGAACCAGTGGGGGAAAACCTCAATACAATATGGGAGCGTGTGAGAAACCAGTGCGGGATAAACCTCAATACAATATGTGAGTGTGTGAGGAACTAGTGGGGGATAAACCTCAATACAATATGAGAATGTGCGAGGAACCAGTGGGGAATAAACCTGAATACGGTATGGGAGTTTGTGGTGAACTAGTGTGGGATAAAACTCAATACAATATGGGAGCGTGCGAGGAACCAGTGGGGGATAAACCTGAATACAATATGGGAGAGTGTGAGAAACAATTGGGGGATAAACCTCAATACAATATGGGAGTGTGTGAGGAACCAGTGGGGTATAAACATCAATACAATATGTGAGTGTGTGAGGAACCAGTGGGGTATAAACCTCAATACAATATGGGAGTGTTTGAGGAAGCAGTGGGGGATAAATCTCAAAACAATGTGACAATCAGTGGGGTATATACCTCAATACAGTATGGGAGTGTGTGAGGAACCACTGGGAGATAAAGATCAGTACAATATGGGAGTGTGTGAGGAACCACTGGGAGATAAAGATCAGTACAATATGGGAGTGTGTGAGGAACCAGTGCGGTATAAGCCTCAATACAATATGGAAGATAGTGAAGAACCAGTGGGGGATAAACCTCAATACAATATGAGAGTGTTTGAGGAACCAGTGGGGAATAAACCTCAATACAATATTTAAGAGTGTGCGGAACTAGTGGGGGAAAAAACTCAATACAATATGGGAGTGTGGGGGAACCAGTGGGGGATAAACTGCAATACAATATGGGAGCGTGTGAGAAACATTTGGTGGATAAACCTCAATACAATATGGGAGTGTGTGAGAAATCAGTGGGGTTTAAATATCAATGCAACATGTGAGTTTTTGAGAAGCCAGTGGGGGATAAAACTCAGTACAATATGGAAGTATGTGAGGAACCAGTGAGGTATAAACCTCAATACAATAAGGGAGTGTGTGAGGAACCATTGGGGGATAAATCTCAAAACAATATGGAAGTATGTGACGATCTAGTGGGGTATATGCCTCGATACAATATGGGAGTGTGTGAGGAACTAGTGGGGTATAAACCTCAATACACTATGGGAGTGTGTGAAGAACCAGTGGGGGATAAACCTAAATAAAATATGGGAGTGTTTGACGCTCCAGTGGGGTATAAACCTCAATACAATATGGGAGTGTGTAAGGAACCAGTGGGGGATAAACCTCAATACAATATGGAAGTCTGATAGGAAGCAGCGGGGTATAAACCTTAATTCAATATGGGCGTGTGTGAGCAAAATTTGGAGTATAAACCTATATGCAATATGGGAGTATGTGAAGAACCAGTTTGGAATAAACCTCATTGCTATATGGGAGTGTGTGAGGAATCAGTGGTGTATAATCCTCAATACAATATAGGAGTGTGTGAGGAACCAGTGAGGAATAAACCTCAATACAATATGGGAGTGTTTGACGAGCCAGTGGGGGATAAACTTCAATACAATATGGGATTGTGTGAGGATGGTGTGGTGGGTAAACCTCAATATAATATGGGGGTGTGTGAGGAACCAGTGGAGAGATAAACCTCAATATGATATTAGAGTGTGTGATTATGCAGTAGGGGATAAACCTCAGCACAGTATTGAAGTGTGTGAGGAACCAGTGGGGGATAAACATTATTACAATATTGGAGTGTGTGAGGAACAAGTGGGAGTTAGACTTCAATACAATATGGGAATGTGAGAGGAACCAATTGGGTATAATCCTCAATAATATATAGGAGTGTGTGAGGAATCAGTGAGGGATAAACCTGAATACAATATGGGAATGTGTGACGAACCCGTGGGGTATAAACCTCAATACTATATGGAAGTGCGTGAGGAACCAGTGGGGGATAAACCTCAATGCAATATGGGAGTGTGTAAGGAACCAATTAGGTATAAACCTTAATACAATATTGGATTGTGTAATTTACCAGAGGGGGATAAACCTCAATACAATATGGGAGTGTCTGAGGAACCATTGGGGGATAAACCTCAGTACAGTACTGATGTGTGTTAGGAACCAGTGGGGTATAAACCTCAATACAATATGGGAGTGTGTGAGGAACCAGTGGGGGATAAACCACAATACAATATGGGAGTATGTGAGGATCCAGTAGGGTATAAACCTCAATACAATATGGGAGTTTGTTAGGAACATGGGGTATAAACCTTAATACAATATGGGAGTGTGTGAGGAACCAGTGGGGTATAAACCTAATATAATCTGATAGTGTTTAAGGAACCATTAGGGAATAAAGATCAATACAATTTGGGAGTGTTTGAGGAACCAATGGGGAATAAATCTCAGTAGAATATAGGAGTGTGTAAGGAACCAGTGGGGGATAAACCTCAATACAATATGGGAGTGTGTGAGGATCCAGTGGGGGATTAACCTCAATGCAATATAGGAGTGTATAATAAAGGAGCGTGTGAGCAACCAATGGTGTATAAACTTTAATGCAATATGTGAGTATGTGAGAAACCAGCGGAGTATAAACCTCATTAAAATATGGGAGTGCGCAAGGAACCTGTGGGGTATAAACCTCAATGCAATATGGGAGTGTTTGAGGAACTAGTGGGGGAAAAATCTCAATACACTATGGGAGTGTGTGAGGAGCCAGTGGGGGATAAGCCTCAGTACAATATGGGAGTGTATAAGGAAACAGTGGGGTATAAATCTCAATACAATATGGGAGTGTGCGATGAACCAGTGGGGGATAAACCTCTGTACAATATGGAAGCGTTTGAGGAACCAGCGGGGGATAAACCTCAATACAATATTGGACCGTGTGAAAAACCATTGAGGAATAGACATCAAGACAACATGCGAAAATGTGAGAAAGCAGTGGGGCATAAACCTCAATACAATATGGGAGTGTGTGAGGAACCAGTGGGGTCAAGACCTAAATACAATAAGGGAATGTGTGAGTAACCAGTGGGGTATAAACCAATATACAGTATAGGAGTGTGTGTGAAACCAGTGGGGGATAAACCCTAATACAATATGGGATTTTGTGAGGAACCATTGGGGTATAAACCTCAATACAATATGGGAGTGTGTGTGAAACCAGTGGGGGATAAACTTCAATGTAATATGGGAGTGTTTGAGGAACCAGTGGGGTATAAACTTCAATACAATATGGGAGTGTGTGAGGAACCAGTGGGGGATAAACCTCAATAGAATATGGGAGTGTGTGAGGAACCATTAGGGGATAAACCTCAATACAATATGAGTATGTGAGGAGCCAGTGGTGGATAAACCTCAATAAAATATGGGAGTGTGTGAGGAACCACAGGGGGATAAACCAAAAATTCAATATGGGAGTGTCTGAGGAACCAGTGGAGGATGAACCTCAATACAATAAGGGAGTGTGTGATGAACCAGTGGGGGATAAACCTCAGTTCAATATGTGAATGTGTGAGGAACCAGTGGGGGATAATCGTCAATGCAAAATGGGAGTGTATGAGGAACCATTTGGGTATAAAACTCAATACAATATGGGAGTGTGTGAGGGAATAGAGGGGGATAAACCTCAGTACAATATGGGAGTGATATAGGAACCAGTGGGGGATAAACCTCAATGCACTATGGGAGTGTTTGAGGAACCAGTGGGGGATAAACCTCAATACAATATGGGAGTGTGTGAGGAACCATTGGAGGATAAACCTCAATACAATAGTGGAATGTGTTTTTGGAACCAATGGGGAATAAACCTCAATACAATATGGAAGTGTGTGAGGAAGCAGTGGGGGAGAAACCTCAATACAATATGGAAGTGTGTGAGGAACCAATGGGGTATAAACCTCAGTACAATATGGGAGTGTGTGAGGAACCAGTGGGGGATAAACCTCAATACAGTATGGGAGTGTGTGAGGAACCATTGGGGAATAAACCTCAATACAATATGGGAGTGTGTGGGGAACCAGTGGTGGATAAACGTGAATACAAATAAACCTCAATACAATATAGGAGTATGTGAGGAGCCAGTGTGGGATAAACCATAATACAATATAGAAATGTTTGAGGATCCAATGGGGGATTAACCTCAATACAATATTTGAGTGTGTGAGGAACCAGAGGGGGAAAACCTCAGTACCATATTGGAGTGTGTGAGGAACCAGTAGGGTATAGACCTCAATACAATATGGGAGTGTGTGAGGATTTAGTGGGGGATCGTTTTAGAAACCTTTAGTGGATGAACCTCAAGACAATATGCGACCATGTGAGAAACAAGTAGAGGATAAACCTCAATACAATATGCGATCGTTGGAGAAACTATTGGAGGATAATCCTTAAAAAATTATGCGAGGCCGTAAAAAACCAGTGGGGGATAGAGCTCAATACAAAATGCGACCGTATGAAAAACCAGTGGAGGATATACCTCAATGCAATATACGACCTCGTGAGAATCCAATGGAGGATAAACCTCAATTCAATATGCGACCGTTTGAGAAACCACTGCGATATAAACCTCAATAAAATATGCGACCTTTTGAAAAACCAATGGGGTTAATTCCCCAATACAACATGGGAGTGTTTGAGAAACCATTGGGAGATGAACCTCAATACAATATGCGACCTTTTGAGAAACCACTTGGTGATAAGCGTCAATAGAATATGGGAGTGTGCGAGAAACCTTTGGGGGATGAACCTTAGTACAATATGCGACCGTGTGAGAAACCATTAGGAAATGTTTCTCAAGACAATATTAGACCGTGTGAGAAACCATTAGGGGATGAACCTTAATACAATATGCGAACGCGTGAGAAACCAGTGGAGGAAAAACCTCAATACAATATTTGACCGTGTGAGAAACTATTGGGGGGATGAACCTCAATATAATATGCGACCGTGTGAGAAACCATTGGGGGATAATCCTACATACAATATGCGACCGTATGAGAAGCCAGAGAAGGATAAATTTCAAAACTATATGCGACCGTGTGAGAATCCAATGGAGGATAAACCTCAATACAATATGCGACCGTGTGAGAAACCACTGGGAGATAAACCTCAATACAGTATGCGGCCTTGTGAGAAACCATTTGGTGATAAACCTCAATACAATATGGAAGTGTGTGACAAACCATTGGGGGATGAACCTCAATACAATATGCGAAGGTGTGAGAAACCAATGGAGGATAAACCTCAATACAATATGTGACCGTGTGAGGAACCATTGGGGGAAGAACTTCAACACAATACGCGACCATGTGAGAAACAGTTGTGGGATAATCCGAAATATAGCATGCGACCGTGTAAGACACCATGTGAGAAACGAGTGGATGATAATCCTCACTACAATATGCGACCGTGTGAGAAACCAGTGAAGGATAACCCTTAATACAATATACGACCGTTTGAGAATCCAATGGAGGATAAACCTCTGTATGATATGCGACCGTGTGAGAAAACACTGGGAGGTAAAACTCAATACAATATGCGACGCGTGAAAAACCATTGGGAGATAAACCTCAATGAAATATTCGAACGTGTGAAAAACTATTGGTGGATGAACCTCAATACAATATGTGACCATATGAGAAACCATTGGGGGATGAACCTCAATTCAATATGCGACAGTGTGAGAAACCATTGGGGGATTAACCTCAGTACAATATGCGACCGTGTGATAAACCATAGGGAGTTGAACCTCATTACAATATGCGACCGTGTGAGAAACCAATGGGGGTTAACCTCAGTACAATATGCGACCGTGTGAGAAACCATTGGGGATGAACCTCAATACAATATGCGACCGTGTGAGAAACCATTGGGGGATGAACCTCAGTACAATATGACCGTGTGACAAACCATTAGGGTATGAACTACAATATAATATGAGACCGTGTGACAAACCATTATGGGATGAACTTCAGTACAATAAGCGACCGTGTGAGAAACCACTGGGGGATGAGCTTCAATATAATATGCGACCGTGTGACAAACCATACTTTTGGGGGAAGAACGTCAATACAATATGCGACCCTGTGAGAAACCATTCGGGGATGAAACTCATTACAATATGAGACCGGATGAGAAAACATTGAGGGATGAACCTTAGTACAATATGCGAATGCGTAAGAAACCATTGGGGGATAATCCTCAATAAAATATGCGACATTGTGAGAAACCATTGGGGGATGGAACTCAATATATTATGCGACCGTGTGAGAAACCAGTGGAGGATAATCCTCAATATAATATGCGACCGTGTGAGAAATCAGTCGAGAATAAACGTTAATACAATATTCGATCGTGTGAGGATCCTGTGGAGGATAAACCTCATTAAAATAAGCGACAGTGTGTGAAAACATTTGGGGATGAACCTCAATACAAAATGCGACTGTGAGAAACCATTGAGCAATGAACCTCAATACAACATGGGACCGTGTGAGAAACCATTCGGGGATGAACCAGTGGAGGATAATCCTCAATACAATTTGCGACCGTGTGAAAAACCAGTGGAGGATAAACCTCAATACAATACTCGACCGTGTGAGAATCCAGTGGAGGATAAACCTCAAAAAGATATGCGAGAGTGTATGAAACCAATGGGGAATGAACCTTAATACAATATGCGACCGTGTGAGAAACCATTAGGGGATGAACCTCAAGACAATATGAGACCTTGTGAGAAACCACTGTAGGATAAACCTCAATACAATATGCGACCGTGTGAGAAACCTTGGGGGATGAACCTCAATATAATATGCGACCGTGTGAGAAACTATTGGAGGATAAACCTTTATAAAATATGCGAGCCCGTGAGAAAGCAGTGGGTGATAAAGCTCAGTATAAAATGCAACTGTGTGAAAAACCAGTGGAGGATGTACCTCAATACAATATACGACCGTGTGAGAATCCAATGGAGAATAAACCTCAATACAATATGCGACCGTTTAAGAAACCACTGAGATATAAACCTCAATACAATATGCGACTTTTTGAGAAACCACTGGGGAAAAAACCTCAATACAATATGGGAGTATGTGAAAAACCATTGGGAGATGAACCTTAATACAATATACGATCTAGTGAGAAACCACTTGGTGATAAGCCTCAATACAATATGGGAGTTTGTGAGAAACCATTGGGGGATGATCCTCACTACAATATGAGAACGTGTGAGAAACCAGTGGAGGATAAACCTCAATACAATATGTGACCGTATGAGAAAACACTGGGGGATGAACCTCAATATAATATGCGACCGCGTGAAAAACCATTGGGGGATAATCCTAAATACAATATGCGACCGTGTGAGAAACCATTGGGGGATGAACTTCAGTGCATTATGCGACCGTGTGAGAAACCAGTGGAAGATAACCCTTAATGCAATATGCGACCGTGTGAGAAACCACTGGAGGATAAACATCAATATAATATACGACCATTTTCTTTTATGTTGAGAATCCAGTGGAGGATAAACCTCATCACAATATGCGACCGTGTGAGAAACCACTGGGATATGAACTTCAATACAATATGCGACCTTGTGAGAAACCACTGGGGGATAAACCTCAATACAATATGGGAGTGTGTGAGAAACCATTGGGTGATGAACGTAAACACAATATGCGACCGTGTGAGAAACCACTGGGAGATAACCGTCAATACAATATGCGAGCATGTGAAAAACCATTGGGCGATGAGCCTCAATACAATAGGCGACCGTGTGAGAAACCACTGGGGGATAATCTTCAATGAAATATGCGACTTTGTGAGAAATCATTGGTGGATGAACCTCAATACAATAAATGACTGTGTGAGAAACCATTGGGGGATGAACGTCAATACAATATGCTACCGTGTGAGAAACCACTGGGGATGAACCTCAGTACAATTTGCGACCGTGTGATAAACCATTGGAAGTTGAACCTCAGTATAATACATGACCCTGTGAGAAACCAGTGGGGGATAAACCTTAATACAATATGCGACCGTGTGAGAAAGCATTGGGGGATGAACCTCAGTACAATATGCAACCGTATGAGAAACCATTGGGGTACGAACCTCAATGCAATATGCGACCATGTGAGAAACAATTGGAGGATAAACATTAATACAATATGTGAGCCCTTAAGAAATCAGTAGGGGATAAATATCAGTACAATATGCGACCGTGTGAGAAACCATTGGGAGATGAACCTCAATATATTATGCGACAGTGTGACAAACCATTGCGGTTGAACTTCAATACAATACGCGAACGTGTGAGAAACCTTTAGGGAATGAACCTTAATACAATATGCAACCGTGTGAAAAAACCACTAGGGGATGAACCTCAATAAAATATGCCACCGTGTGAGAAACCATTGGGGGATAAACCTCAATACCTTATGCGACATTGTGAGAAACCAGTGGAGGATAATACTCAGTACAATAAGCGAACGTTTGAGAAACAAGTGGAGGATAAACCTCAATACAATATTCGACCGTTTGAGAATCCTTTGGAGGAAAATCCTCAATAAAATACGCTAGAGTGTGAAGAACGATTGAGGGATGAACCGCAATAGAATATGCGATCGTGTGAAAAACCACTGGGAAATGAACCTCAATACAATATGCTACTGTGTGAAAAACCATTGGGGATGAACCTCAATACAATATGCGACCGTGTGAAAAACCAGTGGAGGATAAACCTCAATACAATATGCGACCGTGTGAGAAACCATTGGGGGAAAAACTTCAATTCAGTATGCGACCGTGTGAAAAACCATTGGGGGATGAATTTCAATACAATAACCGACCGTGTGAGAAACCATTTGAGGATAAACCTCAATACAATATGTGAGCCAGTGAGAAACCAGTGGGGGATAAGCCTCAATACAATATGCGACCGGATGAGAATCCATTGAGGGATGAACCTAGGTACAATATGCGACTGTGTGAGAAACCATTGGGGGATGAACCTCAGTACATTTTGCGACCGTGTGAGAAACCAGTGAAGGATAAACCTCAATACAATATTCGACCGTGTGGGAATCCAGTGGAGGATAAACCTCAATAAAATATGCGAAGTATGGGAAACCATTGGGGGATGAACCTCAGTACAATATGCGACCGTGTGAGAAAACATTGGGGGATGAGCCTCAATACAACATGCGACCGTGTGAAAAACCAGGGGAGGATAAACCTCAATACAATATGCGACCGTGTGAGAAACCAATGGGGGATAAACCTTAATACAATATGCGACCGTGTGAGAAACTTTTGGAGGATAAACCTTAGTAGAATATGGGAGCCCGTGAGAAACGAGCAGGGGATAAAGCTCAGTACAAAATGCGACCGTATGAGAAATTAGTGGAGGATATACCTTAATACAATATACGACCGTGTGAAAATCCAATGGAGGATAAGCCTCAATATAATATGCGACCGTTTGAGAAACCACTGAGATATAAACCTCAATAAAATATGCAAACTTGTGAGAAACCACTGGGGAAAAAACCTCAATACAATATAGAAGTGTGTGAGATACCATTGGGGAATGAACCACAATACAATATGCGATCATGTGAGAAACCACTGCGAAATAAAACTCAATACAATATGCGACCGAGTGAGAAACCAGTGGAGGATAAACCTCAATATAATATTCGACCGTGTGAGAATCCAGTGGAGGATAAACCTTAATAAGATATGCGACAGTGTGAGAAACCATTGGGGGATGAACCTAAATACAATTTGCGATCGTGTGAGAAAACATTGGGGGATGAACCTCAAAACAATATGCGACCGTGTGAGAAACTAGTGGAGGATAAACGTCAATACAATATGCGACCATGTGAGAAACCAATGGGGGATAAACCTCAATTCAATATGCGACCGTGTGAGAAACCATGGGTGATGAACCTCAATAGAATATGCGACCGTGAGAGAAACTATTGGAGGATAAACCTTAATAAAACATGCGAGCCCGTGAGAAACCACTGGGGGATAAAGCTCAATACAAAATGCGACCGTATGAAAAACAAGTGTAGGATATACCTCAATACAATATACGACCATGTGAGAATCCAATGGAGGGTAAACCTCAATACGATATGCGACCGTTTGAGAAACCACTGGGGGAAAAAACCTCACTACAATATGGGAGTGTGTGAGAAACCATTGGGAGATGAACCTCAATGCAATATGCGAACTTATGAGAAGCCACTTGGTGATAGACCTCAATATAATATGGGAGTGTGTGAGAAACCATTGGGGGATGAACCTCAATACAATATGCGAACGTGTGAGAGACCAGTGGAGGATAGATCTCAATTCAATATGTGACTTTGAGAGATACCATTGGGGGATGATCCTCAACATAATATGCGACCGTGAGAGAAACCATTGGGGGATAATCTTAAAAACAATAAGCGACCGTGTGAGAAACCATTGGGGGATGAACTTCAATACATATTGTGACCGTGTGAGAAACCAGTGGAAGATAATCCTCAATACAATATGCGACCATGTGATAGAAACATCAATACGATATACGACCGTTTCAGAATCCAGTGGAGGATAAACCTCATTACAATATGCGACAGTGTGAGAAACCACTGGGAGAAAAACCTCAATACAATATGATAATGTGTGAAGAACCATTGTCGGATGAACCTAAATACAATATACGACCGTGTGAGAAACTACTAGGAGATAACCGTCAATACAATATGCGAGCATGTGAGAAACCATTGGGGGATGAACCTCAATACAATATGCGACCGTGTGAGAAACCATTGTGGGAGAATCTTCAATGAAATATGCGACTTTGCGAGAAACCATTGGGGGATGAACCTCAATACAATATGTGACAGCGTGAAAAACCATTGGGGATGAACCTCAATAGAATATGCGACCGTGTGAGAAACCATTGGGGGATGAACCTCAGTACAAAATGCGACCGTGTGATAAACCATTGGGAGTTGAACCTCAATCCAATATGCGACCGTGTGAGAAACCAGTGGGGAATAAACCTCTATACAATATGCGACCATGTGAAAAATCATTGGGGGATGAACCTGAATACAGTATACGACCC
>JAYMFT010401235.1:0-18904 GCA_038088735.1 Panulirus argus | reverse complement strand
GGAATGATAACTAACACTAGGAGTGATCTCCAACAACAGGAGTGATCTCCAACATCAGAAGTGATCTCCAACACCAGGAGTGATTTCCTACGCCAGTAGCGATGTCCAACATCAGGAGTGATCTCCAATACCAGGAATGATAACTAACACTAGGAGTGATCTCCAACAACAGGAGTGATCTCCAACATCAGAAGTGATCTCCAACACCAGCGGCGATTTCCAATACCAGCAGCGATCTCCAACACCAGGAGTGATCTCCAACACCAGCAGCGATCTCCAACACCAGGAGTGGTCTCTAACACTCGAAGTGATCTCCAACACCAGGAGCGATCTCCAACACCAGGAATGATTTCCAAAACCAGAAGTGATCCCCAACACCAGGAGTGATCTCCAACATCAGAAGTGTTCTCCAACACCAGGATTTATGGTCCAGAGAAATTCTCATGTTATGGGAGGCGTGTAGGGTTCTGCTGCCGTGAGGTCTCATATGACCCGAGTGACCTTACTTTTACCTTCATGGCTTCTGTTGACCTTACGTGACCTTGCAGCTTCCTCTCGAGGGAAATGGGGTCTGTTAGTCTGGCAGCCGATGGATCTCAGTCACCGGGGATCGAATCTACATCCGTATCTTTGAAGGGAAGTGCCATACCCCGCTTCCGCCGACCGGGAATGGCTAATAGATATTCCTGGTCTATTGTCATGCAAGACTCAGTTGGATGGATGAACTGAATAAGCATGACTGCTGAGGAGAGCGAGAGTCATGCAGGGCTCGTCTGACTCAGCTCCGGGTTGGTCAGGTCACTCTGGGAATCTGATAATCCAGCTGAGAGACAGAAAACGTTGAGTGACGGGCGGGCCAAACACGTACAGTTGACGCTGAAACTTATCACGAGAAGAGCCATAATCACGACGTACGTAACTGTAATGAACGAAAAATAAAACGATATCTGTGATACTGTAAACAGTACCGAATATTAGGATGTATAGTTTAGATTGTTTTTCTTTTTTTTTTTACGTTGAAGGCTCCAGTCACGTACAAAATTACACACCAAGGCCGGGCCTTTATGGAAATATAGAGAGGATTATGAAACGGAAAAAAAGACAAAGGAAAGTATTTTGAATTTTGGAAGAAGTGAAAAGCCTGTCTTTTGAAATGAGCCAGGTCATAGTTACTGGGAAAGACATGAGAAGGAAGAGAGTTCCAAAGCTTTGACGTGTAGGGAAAGAAGCAGTTCTCAAAATGGCACACCCTTGAATTGCTTATTGGCCACACAATATATGTTTTTAAAAGTAAATCTTTCTGCAGTGCTGTAGTCCACTGATTTATAGCTTTCAAGACTGATTATGAGTCAGTTTTTGCTTACATTACCCTAATAAACAGACTTAAAAGATGTTGTTATGTACATACTAAATATATACATATACATACACATAGGCCCTCCTTAATCCTAAGTGTGAGACTCCCAAAGGTAAGAAAACATTGATGGTAGAAAAGATTTTTTCCCAAAGATCTCCAGTTCCAGGAGAAACACACTGGGGCTATCTACCAATCATATAACCCACTCACAATTGTAGTCTCTTAAAACCCACTAGTGTAATTAGGTAGAAAACAGTAAGTTCCTTGTGTAGCACCAAAAGAAAAACTTTAGGCTATATCACAAATAACTATGGTTTATATTCAGCTTTCTTACACACGATTATGGGACTGAAACTGGGAAAGACAAAATGTAACAAATCCCTCCTAATCTACCCTAGTATATCACTGGTAAACTAGTTGAAACATGGTACTGTACTACAGAAATACCACTATATTTTTGCATTACCCATCTTGTCCTAGGATTCTTCTATGGACAGGATCCCATCATGTACACTTCCTTCTATTCTTGTACCATTGTTTAACATTTTACAAGCATCATGGTAGAATTATGCTGTGGGGGCACTTAATCTTGCCTGAATGGGTTGTTCATCATCTTTTTGAAAAGATTATCTAGCATATCTTTAGTTTACTAGCCAGGACAGGACCCCCATCACGTACACTTCCTTCTGTTCTTGTACTAATGGTTACCATTTCAAAAGCATCATGGTAGAATTATGCTGTGGGGGAACTTAATCTTGCTTGAATGGGTTGGTCATCATCTTTTTGAAAAGATTAACTAGCATATCATTAGTTTACTAGCCAGTCAGGTTGACTTTTCAGAAATACAGATGAATAATGTGCAGCTCTCAAATGCCCTAACAATGACAGGGATTGAGAGTGATCTTATTTTAAGATCTTCACAGAATACTAGGAGCTACAGGTTATGTGCACTGTGGGCTATCTGACTAGGTAGGAGCTCAAGGACTAAGCTAAAACCACAGGAGAAATAAAAAGTTTTTAAGGTAAATCATTTCAAAAAGGTCAAGCTACCAAGCAGTCCATAAACTAATTCAGAGTAAAACGTCTTTCAACATGGTTGTCACCTAAAAAAAATAATCAGTTAGTATGGTAAAACAAAATCATCTTGACAGGAACAAGGTAACCTAGAAAGGTTCAAACCACGACCAAAGGTGCCCCAGAAAAGCAAAGCTCTTCTATATGAATGCTCATCTTTTTATATAAAAAAGCTTTGGCCCCACAAGATATAATACATTTCCTGTTCTTTGGATGGTCTTAGCACCCCATTGCTCAAAGGGGCATCAATGGCTGAAGTGTGAAACTGCTAGAAAACTTGAGTCAATTGATTCCAACCAGCTCACCATGACTTGGGGTTTATCTTTGTCCACAAGTTGTTCCCAATGCTCCTACATCTGTGAGGAATACAATATCTAGGAATAAAGAAAGTCCCTTAACTCAAGGATTTAGCTGCAGCAGCCCATTCTCTAACAAATCATCAGAATTGGTTAACAAAAATGAACCAACAAAGTGGAGGCTTGATTGACTGATGTCTGACCCTTGATGGTATTCCTGCAGGTTTTGAAAATGTGTTGTTACTTTGAGGCAACAACATCTGTATTTTCCCTTTGTGTATGGCCAAATCCTCCAAATTAATGGAAAAAGAAACAAGAAACAGGAATCAAAGAGAAGAATGGTGGTAGGGAGAAAGTGTTGCTATCCATTAAGAAAAGGTAGCAAATTGAACATTTAATAGAAAAAAAAAAAAAAAAAAAAAAAAAAAAATCCTGGATGGGCCAATAAATTTTGTAATGATCAATATGAACCATGTCATCATGGCTGAGTTGCAAGCTTGATGTGAGACAAATTTCCTAATAATTTGGATAGCCCCACTTTACAGTTATTTCCGATTAAATATGAAATCAACAGAGTATTAATTGCGACAAATGACTAGATATGTTGCCAGTAATTGATATATTCCCGTATCATGAAAGTAAGCCTACCAATGTGAGGCCTGAACAACAGGTATTACTCAAAATCTTCCATCTGCAGTGTGATATCGTTTCACAAAAAAAGTGGTAAGCCACTTCTTTTACCAAGGGAACAGGTCATAAAAAATTAATTAACTTCATAATACACTGCACCCAAATAGGAAAAAGTAACTTATCAATGGTACATTGGGATAAAAAAGACAAGAATAGAAAAAGACAGGGGTAGAATGTCCAAATGCATACAGGATCAATAAAGTTATAAGGTACAGTAGGTCAATGTTAATGGCCAGGAGATGGCTTGGAGGTTGCTGAATGGCTGGTGAGTGGAATCACATTGAGACAGGAGGCCACTAGCATTAAACAGGTTGTCAGTGAAGGATGAGAGATGATCACCACATAAGAAAGCAAGGGGTTAAAAGGCTTCTCACCTCCAGGGATTCTAGAGATTCTCTAAAGGCTTGTGGGATATTTAATTCTGAAGGGAAATACCACATAAGGACTTTCACTTGCAGCGGATAATTGGTTATATTATGGAAAGCTTTATTCTAATTATGCAGCAAAAGGGGTAGTAAATATAAAGTATCATGGAACTCCAAATAGTTTTTTTCTTACAGTAGAATCTCTTAAATCAAACACTTTTAGGACCTAAGTGTTGCCAATTTTTGGAAATTCCTGGTTTGGGGAAACCAAAGCTAAACACGCTGCCAAGCCCTGCATGGTTAACTGTAAGTTCCTTGGATAAATGTGATATTTCAGGCATATGTGATAAAAAAAGTAAAAAAAATGCCCATAACAAGCCAGTGTAAACAAGCATGGATATATGTGATATAGAGGGCATATGTGGGAAAAAAGTGTAAACAAGCAACTGAAAGGATGTTGGACCTGAGAACTACACAGCTGAAGTGGGTATGATGAAAACTAGAGCCAAGGCTCCTGGTTTTCAAGGGAAATGGGTGGATTTTAATGGAGTTAATTCTATCATTTTCAAAAACACCCAATTTTTGGGTGGAAATGCTTTTTTTGAGTGCCAGATTTGAGAAGCTTTACTGTAATGGTTCTCAAAGCACGTTTAAGTATGTAATGATTCATTGTGCTGAATTATAAACCATCAAACCTGGAGATGTACTCTGAAAACAATAACCTTATTACCATGCAATTTTGCACATATCTCTAAAACCTGTTACTCTCTATAGTACAGCATGTTATGGGCAATGTGAATACTGTACTGCACTTTAATGATTACCTTGCCTTCTCTCCAGTATGAAGTACTCACAAGAACAAATTCAATAATACTGTACCACAAATATTTTATCATTATAAAGTATTTCATGCATCCTGATTGCTACAGTGAATTACTTAGCTGTCTTCTCACTCATGCTGGAATATTGCACTAAAATCATTATGTAATAATGAAACATCTTTATCAAAATGTAAGTCCTAAGAAGTTCAGATTACCATTCAGTTTCACATAAATAAAACATAAAACTAATCTAAAGTGTCAATGAAAAAATTATGATGAAAAAAAGGAAATGAAATTTAAAAAAATCTAAATGCTCTTAATAAATGTTAGAATATTTCTGTTCAAGAGGACAAATAACCTTAACCAACAAGCCCACTCCCATTACCAGGAATGACCATTGGCATAACTGTGATCCTTACCCTGGGCCAGATTGATGCGAGCAGAACAGGCGATGGAATGTCCAGCATAGGTGATAGTGCAAGTGTACTCTCCTGCATCTGTTACACGACAACTTCCAACGTGTAATCTCAGAGTTCCATCTCGATGTTGCTCAATTTCAAACCGTGGATCAGTCAGCTGTCCATGTGGTCCTGCCCATGCTATTGTTGTAGATTCTGCCCAAAATCCAGCACCAGTAATAACACACACCATTTCAGCTGGTTCCCCTGGACACACAGTCACATTTCGCAGAGGGGATATAATTCTTATTGGTGACTCTGGTGATGCAGGTATACATCCACTGAGTGGTTTTTCTGACCGTTGTGCACAGTGATTATCATTTTCTGAATGATACGGATTAATAAATGAAACTGTCATTTGCCTGGTGGGCAATTGGGAATGAGAAGCAGGAGATCGAACAGAAGGTAACTCATGAACAGTTTCCTCCCTTCGTAATGGGTGATGATGATACTGGTCTTTCTTAGAAAAAGAAGGCTTTCGGAACTTCATCCAGGGTTTTTTGGCTTGTGACTCATAATGCGTGGTTGAATGTGTGGGTGAGGCAGGAGGGGTTGTAAGCTGATCAGGGTAGGCCGAAGGAAGCAGAACATTAGCTGGTACCCAACCCTCAGCAGCTGGGCTACTACTATTTGCTGCACGATGAACAAAATATCCACGTAGAGCATTGGATGAAATCACCTGCAAAAAAAAAAAAGAAATGATGAAATCATTAAGGATGATAATGAGAATGATATAAGACAATAACAATAAGATGAAATATGAAGCATGGAAAAGAAAGAGAAAAGGATGTAAATACTGCCAAACTTAGGTGGGATGTTGCCACTACTGGAAGCATTACCACTAAAAAAAGAATATACTGAAGGGACTGCATGGTCTTAAACTAGTCATTCTCATAATCAATTATGAGCATCATATAGCACAGTGAAGGAGGTAAATGCAAGGGTATTGGAGAGTATGTTGCCTATAGGGGATGAAGGAGCCTGAGCCTGAGAAGAGAGTCACTTGTTGTATGCTGATGACACAGCACTGGTGTCAGATTCTAATGAGAAACTGCAAAAGTAAGTGACTGACTTTGAGAATGTGTGAAGGGAGGAAACTGAGAGTAAATGTGAATAATAGCAAGGTTGTTAGGATTAGCAGGGTAGAGGGACAAGTCAGCTGGGGTGTGCATCTGAATGGACAGTATTTGGAGAGAGTGAAGTGTTTTGAATACCTATGAGTGGATAAGGGAGTAAATGAATCCATGGAAGTGGAAGTGAGTTATAGGTTGAGTGAGGGGGGGGTGAAGGTTCTGGAAGCACAGAAAAATGTGTGGAAAGAAAACTCATTATCTGGGAGGGCGAAGATGGCTATGTTTCAAGGTATTGTACTCCCATCAATGTTTTATGGATGTGAGGCATAAGCCATAGATATGGATACATGGAGGAAGGTGGAAGTGTTCGGAAATAAAATGTTTGAGGATGATGTGTCGTGTGAGGTGATTTGATTGAGTAAGTAATAAAAGGGTAAGACAGAAGTGTGGTAATAAGAAGAGTGTAGTTGAAAGAGCTGAAGAGGGTGAGTTGAAATGGTTTGGACATATGAAGAGAATGAGTGAGGAGAGGTTGACAAAGTGGATATATTTGTCAGATGTGAAGGGAACAAACAAAAGGGGGAGACCACACTGGAGATGGAATAACGGAGGAAAAAAAATTTTCAATGATCAGGGCCTGAACATGTAGGACGGTAAAAGGCATGCACAGGATAGAGTAAATTGAAACAATTTCTTATACAGGAATTGTTGTGCCATCAATGGACTGAACTTGGGCAAGTGAAGAGGCTGGGGGAAACCATGGTGAGGTCTGTAAGGCCTGTTTGTGGATTGGGGGCCATAGTTTTAGTGCAATGCACATGACCACACTCGTCAAGGATACTGGTATATTTGCCCTTTCCACTTGCTTGGCATTTTGCCTTTCTCCAGCGATATCCTGAACAGTATTTCATGAGGTCTGTCTAGTGTATCCACACACATCTTCAGCAAAGACTGTAAAATTTAGTATGGATCACGGGTCAAATATAGGTCATGACCTTTCAATATTCTTTTGATTTTTTTTCCATATATGTGAGTGTTTTCTAAAGTCTCCTCACCATCCAGTCACACTGGTGATGGAGTTATATTGTCTTCCACCATGAAAACTCTTTTGAAACTGTTATTCAGTTCCTCACACATCTTTATATTACTCTCAACAATAATTCCCTTTGAATCCCTAAACCTGACTGGCTACTCTTTTCTTGACAAAGTTATGAATAAGTGTTGGATCTTCATATGCCTTGTCCACAATATTCTTTTACAATTTTCTCTGACCTTCATTTCCTATCCTGCAGGTAATAGTTCAGGGGATTTTTTTTCCCAAAAATCTTTATATTTCAAAATTGAAATATGACAATGAAATGCTTCTATATCTGAAAAAAAAATGGCAAATATACACTAATGCTTCCTCAAGCCAACTGATACCCATTAAATAACAAACTTATCATGGAATTTCTCCAAAATAATAACAATTAGTTAATAATTTTCAGACCTTAGTTTTCCCCTAACACATGTTTCAACTCTAGATTCGAATTCAGCATGAAAAATAGTCCTTATATGGAGGTTTACAAGCAAATCTATTTCCCTCACAAAAATAACAAAAATTGCAGGTTCACAGAATTTTTTTTAGCCCAAACACCTCCTTGTTTTAAAACTGAAATGTAACATTATGAAACTCTTCTATACCTCAAACAATCACAGAAAATATACCATAACACCTACCAAAGCCAACAGATAACCAATAAATACAAACCAATTTATGATAAAATCTTCTAAAAGAGTAACAATCAATTACTTATTTGCAGGCCTCAATGTCTTCCAAGACATATTTGAACCCCAGATTCGAATTCAGCATGAAAAATAGTTCTTATACTGAGGTTAACAAGCAAATCTATTTCCCTCGCAAAAACACCAAAAGTTGCAGGTGATAGTTCAGGGAATTTTCTAGCCCAAAAAACAATTTTCTTTTAAAACTGAAATATGACATAATGAAACACTTCTATACTTGAAAGAATCATGGCAAACATATCATAATGCCTCCTAAAGCCGACAGCAAACCAATAAATATGAATCAATTTATCAGAGAGTCTTCTAAAAGAGTAACAATTAACTTACTTCTTTACAGGCCTTAATGTCTCCTAACACATATTTCAAACTCAGATTTGAATCAAGCATGAATAATAGTTCATTTACTGAGGTTTTCAAGTAACTCTATTACCCTTACAAAAATACCAAAAATTGCAGCTATAAGTTCAGGGGAATTTTTTGCCCAAAAATCTTTATATTTCAAAATTGAATTATGATATAATGAAACGCTTCTATGCTTGAAAAAAATCACGGAAAGTATACAATAATGCTTCCTCAAGCTGACTGATACCCAATAAATAATAATGAAATTTTCATAGAAATTTTCTAAAAGAATAACAATTAATCATTTTCAGACCTTAGTTTTCCCCTAACATATGTTTCAACTCCAGATTAGAATTCAGCATAAAAATTAGTCCTTATAAGGAGGTTTACAAGCAAATCTATTTCCCTCACAAAAATACCAAAAATTGCAGGTAACAGTTCAGGGGATTTTTCTTTATCTTTGTTTTAAATTGAAATATGATAAAATGAAACTCTTCTATACTTCAAGCAATCTCATAAAATATATCATAATGCCTCCCAAAGCCAACAAATAAATATGAACCAATTTATCACAAAATCCTTTAAAAGAATAACAAATAATTACATATTTACAGGCCTTAATGTCTCTCAAGATATATTTGAACCCCAGATTTAAATTCAGCATGAAAAATAGCTCTTATACTGAGGTAATACTTCACGGATTTTTTAGCATAAAAACCTTTTCTTTTAAAATTGAAATATGACAATGAAATGCTTCTATACTTAAAAGAATCAAGGAAAATATATTACAATGACTCCCAGAGCCAAAAGAGAACCAATAAATATGAACCAACTTATCACAGAATCACCTAAAAGAGTAGCCAATAAATCACTTATTTACAGGCCTTAATGTCTCCTAGCATATTTCAAACCCAGATTTGAATTAAGCATGAACAAAAGTCAAAACACTGAGGTTTTCAAGTAAATCTATTACCCTTACAAAATACCAAAAATTATAGATAAAAGTTCAGAGGAATTTTTTACCCAAAAACCTTTATATTTCAAAATTGAAATATGACATAATGGAACTCTTCTATGCTTGAAAACACCACGGAAAATATACAATAATGCTTCCTCAAGCCGACTGACATTCATTAAATAGTGACAAAATTTTCAAAGAAATTTTCTAAAAGAATAACAATTAATAAATAATTTTCAGACCTTAGTTTTCCCTTAACACGTTTCAACTCCAGATTCGAATTCAGCATGAAAAATAGTCCTTAACAGGAGGTTTACAACATGTAAATCTATTTCCCTCGCAAAAGTACCAAAAATTGCAGGTAATAGCTTAAGAGAATTTTTTTAGCTCAAAAAACTTTTTCTTTTAAAACTGAAATATGACATAATGAAACTCTTCTATACTTCACACAATCACGGAAAATATATGATAATGACTCCCAAAGCCGAAAGATAACCAATGAATACAAACTGATTTATGACAAAACCTTCTAAAAGAGTAACAATGAACTACTTATTCACAGGCTTTAATGTCTCCCTAGATATATTTAAACCTCAGACTCAAATTCAGCACAAAAAATAGTTCTCAAACTGAGGATTACAAGCAAATCTATTTCCCTCGCAAAAATGCTTAAAATTGCCGGTAATAGTTCAGGGAATGTTTTAGCCCAAAAACATTTTTCTTTTAAATTCAAATATGATGTAATGAAATGTGTCTATACCTGAAAGAATCAAGGAAAATATATCATAATGCCTCCCAAAGCTGACAGAGAACCAATAAATATGAACCGATTTATCACAGAATTTTCTAAATGAGTAACAATTAAATTACTTATTAACAGGCCCTAATGTCTCCTAACATATATTTCAAATCCAGATTCGATTTCAGCATGAATAATAGTCCATATACTGAATTTTCAGGCAAATCTTTTACCCTAACAAAAACACCAAACATTGACAGTAATAGTTCAGAGGATTTTTTTTCCCAAAAATCTTTATGTTTTGAAATTAAAATATGACAATGTAACGCTTCCAATCTTGAAAAGATCACAGAAAATATACAATAATGCTTAATGAAGCCGACTGATACCCAATAAAAAAATAACATAATTTTTATAGAAATTTCTAAAAGAATAACAATCAATTAATCATTTTCACACCTTAGGTTTCCCCTATCAGATGTTTCAACACCGTTTTCCCCTAACAGATGTTTCAACTTCAGATTCAAATTCAGGATGAAAAAAATAGTCTTTATAAAGAGGTTTACATGCAAATTTATTTCCCTCACAAAAATACCAAAATTGCAGATAATAGTTCAGGGAATTTTTTTGTCCCAAAACCTCTTTGTTTAAAAAATGAAGTATAACATAATGAAAGTCTTCTATACTTCAAACAATTACAGAAAATATATCATAATGGCTCCCAAAGCCGACAGATAACCAATAAATAAGAACCAATTTAACACAAATCTTCTAAAAGAGTAACAATAAATTACTTATTTACAGGCCTAAATGTCTCCCACAACATATCTGAACCCCAGATTCAAATTCAGCATGAAAAAGAGTTCTTATACTGAGGTTTACAAGCAAATCTATTTTCCTAACAAAATACCAAAAATTGCAGGGAATTTTTTACCCAAAAAGTTTATATTTCAAAATTAAAATATGACATAATGAAACGCTTCTGTGCTTGAAAAAATCACGGAAAATATACAATAATGCTTCCTCAAGCCGACTGATACTCAGTAAATAATAAAGAAATTTTCATAAAAATTTTCAAAAAGAATAACAATTACTTTAATCATTTTCAGATCTTAGTTTTCCCCTAACATATTTTTCAACTCCAGATTCAGATTCAGCATGAAAAATAGTTCTTATAAGGAGGTTTATAAACAAATCTATTTCCCTCGCAAAAATACCAAAAATTGCAGATAACAATTCAGGGGATTCTTTGATCTAAAAACCTTTTTTTTTAAAATTGAAATATGACATAATGAAATGCTTCTATACTTGAAAGAATCATGGAAAAGATATAATAATGCCCCCTAAAGCCAACAGAGAACCAATAAATATGAATCGATTCATCACAGAATCTTCTAAAAGAGTAACATTTAAATTACTTATTTATATGCCTTAATGTCTCCTAACATATATTTCAAACCAAGATTTGAATTTAGCATGAATAATAGTCCATATACTGAGGTTTTCAAGTAAATCTATTACCCTCACAAAAACACCAAATATTGCAGGTATTAGTTCAGGGGATTTTTTCACCCAAAAACCTTTATGTTTCAAAATTGAAATATGACAATATAGTGCTTCCATACTTTAAAAAATCCTGCAAAATATACAATAATGCTTCCTTAAGCCGACTGATACCCAATAAATAGTAACGAAATTCTCATGGACATTTTCTAAAAGAATAGCAATCAATTAATCATTTTCAGACCTTAGTTTTCCCCTATGTTTCAACTCCAGATTCGAATTCAGCATGAAAAATAGTCCTTATAAGGAAGTTTACAAGCAAATCTACTTCCCTCGCAAAAATGAAAATTGCTCTCATATACCTTGCATAAGCTGGCTGGCTGGAGTGTGGCTTACATCTCCACCACCGCATTTCTTGAGGCTCTCTCTTGCTTTTGTTGACATCTTCAAACCCATCTCCCCTCTTTCTTAACCCTCCCTCTTAATTTGATGTTAGAGGTATACATGCTCACACTCCCAATCGTAATTTTCACTAAACTTTTTACCACAATGCCCTGATTCCTGGCTACCCTATTCCATTTCCCAATCTATGTTACCATAGAGTTTGTTAATTTCACTATAGTTTCTATGATTATAACTCCTCCTCAAGTCCTGTCTCATGTTGGCTCAATTAATTCCTTGTTTACCATATAATCAGGTTTAAGCATGACATTATCACTTTTTCCAAGTGGTGTATCATATATGATAGTTTCAATATCCATACTAGTATGTGAGAAGATAAGATCTAGTAATGAGGGTAACTCCATTCCTCTCATCCTGGTATGTTCACTGACATATTGGTATACAAAATTTTCCTATACACACTCTAAGAACTTGTGTCTGCATGATTCCCTGTCACCATGAGAATCTAAATCCCAATGAAGTGGTAAAGAAGTGGTGTAGTGAGTACTTTGAAGGATTTTTGGATGTGTCCAATCAGAGGGTGGCAAATGCAGGGTGTTCAGATAGGGAGGTATGTGAAGTGAAAGAGTCATGGCAAGTGGTTACCAGAGAAATTACTGAGGTTTGTGTAGTTTCTGTGATTAAATCTCCTCTTTATGTTCTGTCTCACCTCTGCTGTTTTAATGTCCTCTTCTATCACACATTCAAACTTGAGCATTATGTAATCACTGCTAACAAGTGTATCATTTAAAATATTCTCAATATCCATGCTAGTCTGTGTGAAGATAAGATTTGGCAATGATGGTGTACTAATCCCTCTCATCCTGGTGTACTTAATGATATATTGACAATGGTAATTTTCATTTTGCACTTCAAAAATTTGTATCTCCATGACTCCCTGTCACCATGAGAATCCAAACTTCCCTAGCCTTTCTTTTTATAACTCAAACCTCCCATTCATCAGTACTCCACCACCTCAAAGAAATGAGTGTTTCACTGCTTCATGTACCATCCTTATTGTTTCTTCACTATTATTGTTGTATATCCATTCTAGATCGTTACAATTCTTTGAAGGATTATATAATACCTCTATGCTCTTCTTCCCTCCAATTGCTATCCCAAAAATGTCTTGTCTGAATGTGCCACCTTCCACTATTTCTTGAAACTTTAGGCTTCCTCTTATTAAGAGGGTTATTCCTCCACCTCTATTAAATTTTTTTGCTTTCTTGCTGTCTTGTACCCCTATGGGCAAAACATGTGAGACATCTCTTTGGTAATCTTAATTTCTACATATCCAATAATATCAAGTGCACTTTCCCTTACATGATCCTTGATTTCCATTTCTTCAACTCCTGCTTCTAATCCATCAACATCTGAATAAATTACTTTCAGTCTGACAGTACCATCTCCTAACACTCATGCCCTCTCTGCAGTTCTAGTTGGGCTGTTCCAGCCTTTTGCCCTGTATGGCATCTCCAGTTTTTTATCCCTTGAATGTACTTTTTGCTTTTCTGCCTCTCTTCCTTTGATTTGTCACATCTGATGAATATCCAATTGAATTCCACCATGCTTTTATCATTCCTAGCTTTTCTAAGTACTTCCTGGCTTGAAGGCTTTAAAAAAGAAACATAACTATAAGTGGTTGCCTCCTGGCATCTTGGTAACAACCACTAATTCTTCTCTCCTTTATCATGGAAATCACTTCTGGCAGTATCATAGCCTCTTGCAGTCTTTTAATACACATTTTCTTCTCTTTTCCTCCTTCATCCTTATGTGGTGTGTGATCCTTCAAGCCAAAAACAATTACTGATTTACACTGAATAATCTCCTGCTTTACTAATCTTTCTAATTCTGGTGCCATCCACTTTTCAGCTAGCTCATTAAGTGTAGAAATGTTAACTGCTATGTCTTTAACTTTTCTATAATCTTTCTTTTAGGTGGCAATCACTGGTCCTGTATGCTCTGCACTTTTCTAAACCTTCCATCAACGATCCCATGTACTTCCTTGATTGCTTCATATCTTACAGTGCATATTATTTTTTTGACTGCTTTACTTTATTTCCTGTGAATCTCTGTTTGTGGCACTGTAGGTCTATGTTTGTCTCCATCAGTCTCTGTGTTTGTGTTACTCATTTTCTCTACCTGAACAGCTGTCAATATTAATTCAAAATATTTTGTAGGTGCTTTTGTCCTTTTCTCTGTCTGAATTGCTGCTGGTAATATTCCTACACATTACCATTTTCAATAGATTTTGTATGTTTTTAGTCCTTTCCTCTGACTGTGCAGCCTCTACTACACCCAGAGAAGACAAATCAGACTTTGCATGCTTTATAATGGTTTCACCTTCTTTCCTCTGGTTTTGTATCTCCAGGATCAACTCCACTAAACTGCATTTCTGTTCTTCTCTAGTCTCATAACTCCCTCCATGATCCTTGAAATGCTTCCTCAATTTTTTAACTTGCTCTAGTTGTGTTACCCTCTGATCTTGCTCTTTAACAAGTTCTCATAACATCCCTAAACATTTGCTCTCTGGTGTTTTCATCTCTAGTCTCTTTTTTGCTTTCATCTCTAGACTCTTTTTACACATGACTATGTATGTTCAATTATCCATTGTAATTATTCATGCAATCAAAAGATAATACACATAAAATGAGAGTTACACAATTATTTAGGAGTTTATAAAATATAATAATATCAGAGTTCATTATCAAGTATAAATAAGTACAACTGAAAACTTATTTTGAGTGGCTTACTTGGATAACTTCCCCTCTGATTACAGATATTTCATCTTCTCTCAGGGCATTGAAATCTGCCAGTACTTTTACCAAGGTTCCAGCTGGAAGCGATACACTCCAGTCACCCTGGAAATTAAACTGGATATCAATATGCAGCAATACAATACATTACAATAGTCAGTTTCAGTGAATTCCTTTTTGTATCACTGAGATAAAGGAGAATGAATACAACCTATGTTTCTCCTATGTCACAGAAGGCAACTAGGATGGGTGGAAGTGGATGATTGGATATCCTCCCCTCCAGTGTTATTATTTTTCAAAATAAGGAACAGAAATAGCCATATCTAAATTCACTTAATTTTGTGTAAGACTCAGTCATCTGTTTCCAATGGTACCTTGTTAAGTTGGATTATGGCAAACAGATATGAAAGATTTTTCAATCCATCCACAAAAATCTAAAGACATGACCCAAGTTTGAGAGGTATACAGTGAAAGGAGAGAAATAATGAGAAATAAAGAAGTAGACAGAAAATACAATTGCTCTACGTTGCAAGCAAGCAACTTTGCTACCTGAACAAATGGTGATCACGTGTGGTGATTGCTAATTCTGTAAGAGATGGTCAACTGACGTTATTGATGTGAGGAGTGAATGTCATGATGCATGGAATGGTTGGGGCTTTGTTCAGTGGGAGTGACTTATCCATTCAATGTGACTGGATGGTGCGAGCTGGATTCATGTTTGTCTGAGGTTTAAAGAGTGACTGAAGACATCTGTGGAGATGCAGATATTCTATTCTGGGTGTTCGAGTTGTGTAATGTAGTGCTGGATGTTTGATGTCATTACTGTGTGTTGTGATGTGATTATGAGGTCATCTGCACATGAAAGGACCTTCATGTAGAGGCCTGCCTGAGGTAACAAGAGGCTTTATAGGAAGAGACTGAAGAGAGTTGGAGAAAGCACTGTTCTTTGGGAAATCCACTGGCTATGAAATTGGCTAAATGCATTTTGTCAATGCTGTGGAGAGTGGTGTTATGAATATTTTGTGTGGATGTGCTGGGTGACAGTGTCAAATGTTATACTAATGTTTATTGCCATTAGTAATGTGGTTGGTTGAATCCTTCAATTACATGTTGTGTAAGTTCAGTGTGTAGTGTGGTGGTGGAGTGTTTGGGTCTGAAACCATGCTGTGTGGGTGAGAGTGGGATAGATATTTTTCTATTTTATTATCAAATAGTTTTCACAGAGTTTGGATAATGAGCATAGAAGTGGTATAGGAGGAGGGGAGATGGGTGGTTTGGAGAGTTTTAGGACTGGTACTGTACTGGCAAGTTTCATGATATTAGGGGTTTTGTTGTGTAGCCAGGAATAATTGAAGATACCAGTAAGTATTCAAACTGCAAATGGGTAACAGTCTTTTGAGTGAAAGTTTGATATGTTGCAAGGGGCTGTAGCAGGAAAGTTCTTCAAGGTTTTGATTGCTTATACTAATGAGAGTGAAAGGTGGGTAAACAGTTTTTTCTAGATGGATTTTGTACAGAGTTTTCATGACTTTTCTGTTTAGGGATGAAGTTGGTTTGTGGCTAATTTTTGAGTAGTCTCAAGAGTATATTTGTGTTCTTTTGGAGAAGGGATTTCATTGGAATGGTTTAGGAATGCTTCATGAGTGGGAGCTGAACTGGTGCATAAGAGTAGATTTTCTTTCACATGTGCCAGAGTTGGTTGGTGTGGGTCTTACAATTCACTGTGCTGTGGAAGGAGTGCTAATTTTCAATTGCCAATTTTCAATAAGTCTTTTGGTAATATGGTAAGTGATGGTGTTGTATAAAGTCTGGATTTGTTCTCTGAGCTGGTTTCATTGCTTGAAGAGGTGTGTAACTTGTAGGGAGAAATTTGGGTTGCATTTCCTTCTGTGCCCTTAACATATGCTTTTTGCTGTCTTAGTTGGAGATGTTGATGAAGTGTACATTCACATGATCTGGGAATGAGAAATCATATACATTGAAGTTTTGACCTTTGTTTCCATGTTCTGTGTGAAGGTTGGCCACTTTGCTTTTCTGTACCTTGCTTGAGTTTTTTGATGGTTGTGTTGATTGAATGGTCTTGAGTGTTATAAGAATGGAAAATGGTCAGAGGATAGTTCATGTAGCATACTCCAGTTGGTCCTTGTGTGTAGTGATGGTGATCTGAATGTGATGTCAGGTGAGGGTGGCTGCTTAGTGTGGTGGGTTGGGAGTCTGGTTGGCTGGTTGCATAGGTTAATGATATTGAGAGGTTGCAGTTGATTTATGAGTAGTTGACCTTAGGAATCACAGGTTAGAGTGTTCAGCCAAGTTGAATCAATTTAGCCCATTGAAATCTCCAGTGAAATAGGTATTGGGCATGCTGCTGAGATTCTGCAGCTGGAGAGTATTGAGGAAGGGGTATACAGATGTTGGGGAGGGGTATACAGATGTTGATTATGGTGTAGCTATTACTGTTAAGTTTTGTATTTCTACGGTGTTGTCAATGTCTGTAAGCTATTTCAAGGCATCAGAGTAAGGTATAGCTTGGTGAAAGGTGTTATGAGTCCTCCTCCTCGACCTTGTTGTCTGTCATTTCTTACAGCTGTGTAGTCGTACAAAGATGGGAGGGTATATCTGGGTGATGGTTATGTGGATGGTGTATTCTCTGATTTGGTTAAGTATTTCTATGTGTTTGTTACTGATGCCATTGGTATCGAGTTGCAATATGTTCAGTATGACACTGGACTTCTGTGGAGCAGAATGGTTTGTTTGTGAAGAGTGAGAGTCTGCATTCTGTGATGTTGTTTGTTAGGTGTTTGTGTTGGAGGTGAGGGAGTTTGTGATGAGGTTTTAGGAGTTGCTACTTGAGTGGATGCTGCATTTCCCATGTTCTAAGTAGTCTCTAATGGATGAAAGTGATGTGTAGTGAAGGTGATATCACTGAGTGCTGTTAGATATTCTGGAGTAGTGTTTTTTGGAGATAGGTATTTGGCACTGTGGGCATAGCTATCCTGGTTGTCCATGGTTATGGTTAATGTACTGAAAAAGCACATCACCCATCAGTACAACATGACAAACATGGTTTAAAAATATCCCAAGACCCTTCATATGAAGCCCACAATGCAACTAACATAAAGATGACAAGCACTTAATATTCAATTGCCATGGACTTTCTGCACATACACACACACACACACGTCATAACTGAATAAACATTATCTTTATTAGCAAACATATAAGTAACTTCCATAAACTGAAAACTCTGGGCACTAAATCTGCCTCTGATATTGCTAATGTCAAAAATGTTCATTATAACAAAAAGAGTGTCAAAGGAATAATTCATCATTTGTGCAAATTGGATGAGCTTGTTCTTACCGATTTTGAGGAAGATCCTGACTCAGACCACCTGCGAGGATGGCTATCTTCTTTACTTTCTTGTCTTGGTGATTGTAGCATTGTCTCCACTCCTTCAAAATTATCATCTTGTCCCCTTGCTGTCCCATCCACTTTTGCTCTTGGCCGCAAGGTATTTCGAAAACCATCAAAAAAGTTTTTCTTTAATTTGGGCGGACTTGATGGGACATCTAGCTTCTCTTCAGATCCTTGTTTTTTAATGGGGATGTATGCTGGTAGCCTTGAAGCTGCAGAGGGAATAGGTGGAGCAGGTGGAGGAGGAGGTGGTTTGGAACTTACGTACATAGATGACTGACTTCCCGTTACTGATGATGTAGGCACAGTGTATTCATTACTGCTGGTTATACTTTGGCTGCAATGAGATATACTCTTTTTAATAAGGAATAAAAGTAACTCACAAAAAAAATAACAAAGTATCTTACTTTTGCTTACATATTACTGTGAAATCTCCAGCACCTGAAAGTGTGGAGTTGTTTAGCAAAAAGCAGTTTGGGTAAGATTCTGACATCATCATCTTTCTACATCCCTTATGTGCCATCTTCTTACATTCTTTTCAAGACAAACTGCTTTATAAATGACCACACAGACTTTCAACATACAGTGATAAGGCTGACAGTGTGTTTGATAAGCAAGTATCACCAATGGTCTGTTGACGACTGAAAAATGTAGGTTTATAAGTTTGAAAAACATTTTGTCTCCAAAATGGAGTCCCTCAGGCAGGGAGTGCTCATCCTCCTAGAAGGCTCAGATTGGGGTGTCTGAATGTGTGTGGTTGTAACCAAGATGAGAAGAAAGGAGAGATAGGTAGTATGTTTGAGGAAAGAAACCTGGATGTTCTGGCTCTGAGTGA
>JAYMFT010401224.1:0-18904 GCA_038088735.1 Panulirus argus | reverse complement strand
TATATATATATATATATAGAGAGAGAGAGAGAGAGAGAGAGAGAGAGAGAGAGAGAGAGAGAGAGAGAGAGAGAGAACAGCAGCAGCAGGAGGTCAAGAAGGTGTAGGGGTTGAAAAAAGAGGGCAAATAAGAGTTTAGGAGAGCGAGTATTACTAAACATTAGGAAGAATAAGATGTTTTGAAAAGAGGTAAATAATGTGCGAAAGACAAGAGAATAAGTGGGAGCATCGGTGAAGGGGGCAAAGGGGGAAGTGATAACTGCTAGTAATGATGCGAGGAGGAGATGGAATGAGTATTTGAAGGGCTGTTTAATGTATTTGATGATAGAATGGCACATGTAGGGCGCTTCGGTCAGGGTGGTATGTGAAGTGAGAGAGTCATGGTGAAGAGAAAAGAGATGGTGAAAGCCTTACATAAGATGAAATGCGGCAAAAATGGTTGGAGTGGACGATGCTGCAGTTGATTTTATTAACAAAGGGGTGATTGTGTTGTTGACTGATTGTTAATTTTTTTCAATGTATGTTTGGATCATGGTGAGGTGCCTGAGGATTGGCAGAATGCATGTATAGTGCCAATATATAAAGGCAAGGGAGAAAAAGATGAGTGTTCAAACCACATCTATAAGTTTGTTAAGTATACCTGGTAAGCTGTATAGGAGGGTGTTGATTGAGAGGGTGAAGGTATGTACAGAGCATCAGATTGTGGAGGAGTAGTGTGGTTTCAAAGTGGTTGAGGATGTGTGGATCAGGTGTTTGCTTTAAAGAATGTACGTGAGAAATATTTTGAAAATCAGATGCATTTGTACGTGGCATCTATAGATCTGGAGACGGCTTACTATAGGGTTGATAGAGATGTTTGTGGAAGGTCTTAGTTTAAGAATACATGGCGTGGGAGGAAAGCTTCTAGAAGCAGGTTATTTATTACAAGAAAAAAGCTTGTGTACGAGTAGGAAGAGCAGAGGGTAAACGGTTTCAGATGAAGGATGGTCTACAGCAGGGGTGTGTGATGTCATCATCGATACTCAATCTGTTTATGGACGGGGTGGTAAGGGGGTAACTGTGAGAGTCTTGGAGTGAGGGGCGATTATGCAGTTTGTGGGGGATGAGAGGGCCTGGAAAGTGAGTCACGTTGTTTGCTGATGATACAGAACTGGCAGATTCGAGTGAGAAACTGCAGAAGTTGGTGCCTGAGTTTGGAAGTGCGTGAAAGGAGAAAGTTAAGAGTGAATGTGAGTAAGAGCAAGGTAACTTGGTTTAGCAGGGATGAGGGACACCGCAGTTGCAGTGTGCGTTTGAATGGAGAGAAATTGGAGGAAGTGAAGTGCTTTAGATGCCTAAGGGTGGACATGGAACCATGGAAGTGGAAGTGAGCCATAGGGTTGGGGAGAGGGTGAAGGTTCTGGGAGCGCTGAAGAATATGTAGAAAGAGAAAACATTACCTCAAAGGGCAAAAATGGGTATGTATGAAGGAATAGTAGTCCCAACAATGTTATAATGATGCAAGGCTTGGGCTACAGATAAAGCTGTGTGGATGTGGGTGAAAGTGCTGGAAATGAAATGTTTAAGGACAATATGTGGTGTGAGGAGGTTTGATCGAGTAAGTAATGAAAGGGTAAGAGAGATGTGTGGTTATGAAAAGTGTGTAGTTGAGAGAGCAGAAGAGGACGTGCTGAAATGGTCTGGATATATGAAGAGAATGAGTGAGAAAAGGATGACAAAGAGGATGCATGTGTCAGAAGTGGAGGGAACAAGGAGAACGGGGAGAATAAATTGGAGATGGAGGGATAAAATGAACAAGATTTTGTGCGATCGGGGCCTGAACATGCAGGAAGGTGAAAGGCGTGCATGGGATAGAATGAACTGGAACGATGTGATATACTGTGGATGATGCGTTGACAATGGACCGCACCAGGGAATGTGAAGGGTCCTGAATTAACCATGGAAATGCCAACAAGACCTAGTTGTGGACAGGGAGCTGTGGTTTTGGTGCATTACACATGACTGCTAGAGAAGGGATGTGAGCGGGTGTGGCCTTTTTTCTACGGTTCCTGGCACTATTTCGCTACTGCAGGGGGAAAAAAATGCCATTATTGTCTTATCTTAATGTTTCAACAGAGGATATGTATGTATAAACAAAAAGGAAAAAAAATATATATATGACACCTAGTTTTGAATAACAGTAGACAATTCTGTACCTGAGCCACTCCACCCATAGCCCTAAGGAAGATGAGGAGGCCAAAGTGAACACGGGCAGCCAACGGGATGAAGAAGCTCAAGATGGCGTTCGTGAGGACGGATATACCGAAGACCCTCTTGGTGCCGTAGTTCTCGGCCAGCCACCCACCCGGGATCTGGGAAATGAGAGAGAAACGGGAGGGGTAAAGGTGTGGGAGGCATAGGGTGGGCTGCTGCTGCCTCCTAGGGGAACTGCACACACACCACAGAGCAGGGAGAGGGTGGGAGCGTGGGAGGAGTGTCGGGGATCACCAAGAGAACAGTCAGTGCAGGTGGTAGGAGGTGGGTGTTCCGCCACCATGGATTATTTCACGTAAAAATCATGTTAGCTGGTCACTCACACCCTGACATATCTGCGGTGATCAAGACTCAGCTCCAGGTTCAGCTGTATTAATAAGGGACAATAGCTGGGGATGGTTCGTAGGATTAAATAAAAAAAATACAGGATTCAGTTGCCAATATTCTTATAAGAGCATAATCTGTCAATGAGAAGTGAACTAGGTTCAAGGAAAGCAAAAAAATGTAACTCACTTGGGTGAAAAAGTAGCCATAGAAGAACGCCCCAAGCACCAAGCCCTTCTGCGTGCTAGTCAGGATCATCTGTGTGTAGTAAGCAATCTATGAGGACGGTACTCTCACTGACTTGCCATCGACCTCCACTTCCCTCTCTTTGTCTTGTCTGTCTAGTCAGTTTCAGTTTGCAGGAGTGGATCACTAGCTATCTGTCACAGTTTGACTGGCATTCTGTCTGTTGGCCACTAGTCAGTCTGGCGATCCGTCGCTGCTTGGCAAGCGGCCGATATGTCACTGTCTTGTTGATTATGTGGTGAAACCAAGAGGCTTGTCTTGCCAATACGGGCCCGACACATGGGACTGGGTATCAACGCATGGAGATGGTTCGCCAACAGCTTGCAAACGTTTAGCCAACAACATGCAGATGGTCAGCCAATAGCAGAATAAAGGTGTATCATTTCCTAAAGAATAGAGAAATTAATATGCACAGAAAGTCAACATCTGTCAAGAACCGCTCTATGATGAACACTGCCAGCCTGAAAATGCTTGTACAAAATTTTCAGTCCTTATTTCATATATGAAAGTTCACTGTCCCGTTCTCTACCTGTTATAAAATACTCATGTGCTGTACACCAAGTATTTATAAAGTACTTTTAACGTATTGTCTATTTTGTAAAGTATCTTTATAAAGGAATGATGTACGAAACCTTTTACTCTTTCAACAGCAGAGGTTTCTGCTGTACTGATAACTTAGATATAAATAAGTAAACGTTACTGAAAATCCTTAGCTTAAACGTACAGAACAACCATTTCACATATGTTTAGATTAATTAATATTTCATTTGTGTACTGAATACACGAAATCAACCGATGAAACATGATGTGATTCAGCTACTGGGGCTGCAGTAAAGGCAGCAGCCTCGCTTAAACATACAGAAATTTGATAATCCTTACGACATCTGTGTTTTGATCCGTTGCGTTGTGGGTGTCAGTGAAGTTCTCTGGAACCGGTGATACGCCATCGCTCTCCTGGTCTGTCGTCGCCGAGCGGTTCACCTGTTTTTGTGAAGGAAATCTTATTACAACTTCCATCAGCTGTAGGCTCTTTAGACCTGCTGCACGGCTAAAATTCTGACCTATTTAAGACCACCAAGGCAATTTTCCAGACTTGCTCTTGCAGAAGTGTTAACCTACATAAGAAGTATAACCACAATCAGTTCTAAATGATTATGAATTTACAATCATAATGTCATAATGTTGAGTTTGAAAAATTATGATTATTCAATGGCCCCTAAAGATGATTTTTTCCGCGCCTTAAGCAATGTAAGTTTTTTCAGGTTTTTCAGGTCAGAATTTTTACTGAAAAATCAGATGTTTTGACTTTTCCCCTCTTGTACGAACCTAGTAATTTTTGTTAAGATCTATGCTGCTAAGAAACATTTTTCTCCATTCTGTCACCTAAATTTGTGTTACTGTTTAAGTTGATGATCAAATATGAAGGTTTGAGATGGGACGGCAAGAGTGTAGAGAACCTTCTCCCCGTAATCACATAATCTTAATATCATATACTTAATGCCACAGATATGAAGGCAATATAAACTTTGAATCTATATTCTCCATGAAAAATGGTCAGCACAATTTTGCCAAATATCATGTTACTCATTTCAGTACTAAGCACCTCTGACTCCATTCTCTCTTCCTTCAGGGTAGTTTGAATTAGTGAGGTCCCTTTGCCATCCTATTAACTGTGTGCATCGTTGAGATGGGTAACAAAGGTAAAAATAGTATCTTGTGTTCTGATGAAGGGAATGGAGAAACAGATCTTGGTGTGTGGTTGTTATGAAAACGGGAATACATAATTCCAGTTTGGTATTGGATAGTAGATTTTCCCAGATGTTCAGGAGAGAAGAGCGGAATGACAAAAATGTCTAGTGGGGTGGGAAGGCAAAACAGAGGACAATTCAATTTCCTTAGGTGAGGGAAGGAGGGGTAATATGGCTCCATGTGTGTAGGCAAGTCGCTAACAACAAAAAAGAGTGTGAAGTCATTAGGCAAGAGAACAAATAAACATACAGCATTCACATCAAGATTACAATGAAAGCAAGATTTGTAGGCGAGAGGGTTTAAATAAGTCTGTCCAACCGAAACATACCTGATTTTGTGTGATGCAGAAGGCATTGGTGTGGGCGGAGGCGGATCCAGCAGTCGAGTCTGGCGTAACGTACATGGCCACGATGGCCACGGACAGGTTGATCCTAACCATGTACGTGACCATCACGCCTACGGACGTCAGCAGTCCCAGGGCTACCCGCGCTGGTAACGCTCCTGTCGGGAGGCACCGGTCTCATTAATTAAGGGTGAGTACGCTTAGCAATGAGCAGGAAGCCGCGGTCTGGTACATGGAACGCTAACGAGATGCATCCCGACGTCACGGAACACCGTCAGGTTTATCGCCAGTAATACTAGCTTGGGGGTATCGGGAGGGTAAGTGACTGGCTGAAGTGGATGTGAAGTTGCACTCCTCTGACCCAGGTGGCTCTCTTTTCTTTCTGCCTCACCCGCACGTGGACTGCTGGCATCCTGTCCACAGGCACACATTCTCTCCTTGTCATACATAACACCTGACAACATTTGACTTACACAGCTATGACTGTGACCTGGCACATTTTAAGACAGGTTTCCCACATCCTCCAGAATTCGTAAATGCTTTTCCTTGTCTATATCTTTTCCCCTTTCATAATCCTCTCTATACTTAAATTTAGGTCCGGCCTTGATGTGGTCTTTTCTCAGTAACTGGAACCTCCAACTTAAAAAAAAAGGGTGGGTGGGTGGGTGGGGGATTTAGGAAGCAATAACCTAATGCAAGTCAACAGTGCTAAAGCGTAATTTCTGCTCATAACTCTGTACTCTCTATAAATACCATTTGTTCCTCTCTGTTTCGTTTCGAAATACCACAGTCCATTATTCCTGCAATAACATAAACATGAACGCAGACATATCCTTCGTTCTATGCTGGAAACCCGACGTGATGAAACACCATAACGTCTGCTTCTCAAAAACTGGGGAATTGTTTTATAGGTGCCGTTATCATTTCTTAGTGGGAACAGCTGTTTCATGTCTTTTTTTTTTGCTTTTTCGGACCATTATGGATGGAGTGCGGCTCACTTCACATCACCCGTGTTGGCCAGAGCAGGATTCAAAAACCTTTTGTGTCATTCATCATCCGGGGATCCTTCCCTGTCCTCCGTGATAGCCAAGGTGGCCGCCTTGACTTAAGGACATGTACGTATGTCCCTAGCCATGTCGGTCACTGTTATATGAAAATACATTACCTCTCCGAGCCTAGCTACTGTCCACCCTCAAACTACAACATGCTCCTTCTGTACCTCACTACTTCACGCTACCACTCACTCTACACTACGGTGCCTATCTACTCTACACTGCCCCAAGTCCACCACCCACTCCCCCTCCCTTCCACCACCACCACCACCAACCATAAACAAAAGTCACGCTGCCATACCCCACTTGATCCTTAAACTATGTCATCCTGACTTGCTGGGCCAGCAGTGTACTTGCATAACTCCGCCGCCACCACGCCAGCAAGCGTTGCGTTACGTGTCACCTCCAACCCATACCGTGCCTCCTCCTCCTCCTCCTCAGAATTCATCTCCACACCTTATCCTCACACCACACACACACACACACACACACACACTTTCGTAACGCTGTTTTTCAACATTACACCCTCGCGCCGTCTCTTGGCTACACTTCAGCACGTTACTGCACCAAGGCATGTCTTTCAATGCTTTTATTACACTCCATCAGTCGTTCATCCTCTCCTGTCCTGATAAACTACTCCATCCTATTTCGTTATAACCAACATTCCTTCACCAACCCACCACTACACAAAACCGTCTCTCTTCCACCATTCCGACACACGAGTTAATAGGAGATCACCCATGGCCCTGTACTTCCTGTTTACACATGTAGGCGACGCTGTCGTGACGCTGCATAGTTCCTACTGCTTTCCAAGTAATTATGAAGAGTCAGGAACGTATATAGCCTTTGGACTACTACACCCCGCTGTGTGGTGCTGAGGCGCTGCTGGTGGCGAGAGCGGAACAATGAGAGGATGTAGCGATCAGTCCAAATGAAGAGATCATCATTAGATACACTTCTCAGCCTTGAAATATCAAGGAGCAAACAATCACTGATGATCAATGGATACTCAAGACAAAGATTTTTTGACCATGAACTTCACAAGTATATAGCTAGTATCACTTCACAACCACAGGCCCTTTTGAACGTTACATTAAAGGTATTCTACAGAAAACCCAAATGTCACAAGCATGCAAAGTTGATGAAGGTGTATTGTGGTAACTCACATTATAAACTTGGTCTTACTGTTTACGACAACAGTCCCAGAAGCGAGTAAAAACACAATGAAAGTCAATGTTACTGAAGACAAAACCAATATAGTTCACAGGTTTGATTGTCCTCACGAAGACTGTGAACTTCATATGCTAGATTTACCACGACATCTTTGAGCCGGAGACTTACGATGCACCTGCAGAAGGCCAGCAGCTGAACGGCACATGGAAATATATAGATGGAGAACACGAAAATTCTCAAGCAGTAAATTACGACAGAAGTAGTCCTCATCAAAATTTATCCCCCCTACTTAACAACCAGCAAACAGGATAAGACAGAAGCATAAGGGTATTTGGCTCCTTCAACCATCAGTGAGCACCGAATAGAAAGGCCCCATGTCGCTGACACGTAAGATTCGATGATTCACACACCCACTACAGGTCCCAGTCTCCTCCCGCAGCCACGGGAGTTTACAGTTGTCCCTAGGACTGCAGTCTTCCTCTTCAGAGTATGAAATGAGTATTGCAAGAGGTAACAGCAGTAGAGAACCTATAAGATTCTATAGATATATCATTAACAAAAGACACATAATAAGGAATGGGATGAAATACCCTTGGTAAACGAATGTGGGGAACCCATTGAGAACGATAAAGCAGTATGGATTGAGAAGGCACAGATCATGCTCTACAGAGTTGAAATTTATTATAAACCGTTCGGAATCATATTTCTGGACTTCCAAAAAGCATTCGACTAGTTCCTCACAATAAACTGATGCATAACGTCGGAGCTTTGGGGACTATTGGTTGCATGGTAAACTGAACAGAAGCCTGGTTACGCGATGGGAAACAGAGAGTCGTAATGAATGGTGAATCATCACCTTGGTCACCCGTTACTATAGTGGGGTCCCCCAGGGGTTCGTCCTGGAGCCTATACTTTTCATCATTTATATCAGCGGAACTGAAATGCGCCTGAATAACTTAGTGCCCAACGTGCAGACGACACAAATATCTGCAGTGCTGAATTAATTGAGGAAGATAGGGCTAAGATTAAAAGAGGATCTAGATAAAATAGCTGAACTGTCTAGAAAATGGCAAATGCCATTTAACGTCAATAAATGTCAACTGTTGTAAAGTAGAAAATCTCAGCAAGAAATTCTATTACGAAATTGATGGGCCGCAAGATAAAGGACATCATTTTGTGTAAGGGATTTAGGGATCACTGTCTCCAACAACTTAAAATTCTCGCAGCACTGTAAATAATCGAACAAGAAAGCAAATGAGATATTAGGATTTACTGACAGAAACTTCACATACAAGAAGCAAGGATGTGGCTTTGTCATATCTAAATCTAGTTCATCCCACCTCGAATATGCAGTGCACTAATGGGCCCACCATCAAAGTAAGGATATTCTTGCACTGAAACAGTGCAGCGAAAAGCAACAAACTGATTCCTCCCTTATGTAACAAACCATATGAGGACAGGCCATGAGAACGTTCTCTCTAAGCAAAAGGCGGCTGCGAGACAAGTTCATAGAATATCTTAGAACATTTAAAGGATTCAGCAATGTTGATATTGAAAACTTTTTTACGGTCGTGTTCGTGCTACCAACGAGAGAGTTAAATTTAAAGTTAATCTGGATTGCATGATATATTCCTTTAAAACAACGTCATTATTGACGCGTGGAACAAGCTCCCAGATCATGTTGTTCGGAGCAACACAGTTAATATCTTCAATATCAGGCTTGATCATCACCTGTCACTCTCCTGCAATGAATGATTCTTTTAACTAATCATCATAACGTAGTAGTATATCATGCTACCTTCTCGCCCTGGCTATGAGGCGGTAAAGTACCAACACTGAAAAACCCGTATAGAGTACTTTATGGGAACAAGAAGGAATTATTGTTTCATCCTTCCACATCAAGAGTAATATGGACTTGGTAAATCGCGAAACTGGGGACTTAAAGTTTATCCTTGCTACTGTCTTTTATAACAAAGTGAAGGGATGGGATGCATGACATACGTTCATTCTACCCTCTGACTTTCCAGTAAAAATTTCCTTTACAAACATATTAGTCCTGCAAGGTATTTTTTCCAACGTTTCCAGTCTGTTCTCGTGAGGAGTGGAAGGTGTAGAGAAAGGCTCTGCTTTACTATCCTCAATCTAAATTATTGTTATACTCGTATCTGTTTTCCGTGTTATGTCAGTGAATGACCACTTCAAACTTTCGAATATATCTTGTTTCGTATTTCATTTTTCGTTACTGTGGTACCAGTTAATTCATCCCTGATGTTATGCTGATCCGTCAGGGGGTCAATAATTTTCATTTTGCCTTACCAAATATTCCATTCTTGGGAAACGGCATTCTGGTGAGCACTCTCCGTGTAAGAGTCTGCGGCAGGTCAGTGAGACACAGCTGGAGTTGATGGTCTCCTGTGCACGAAGCGCCAGGGGAGATGGTCACGTGTCGAGTAGACACAGGGAGAGTGAAGCGAGTGTGTGTACCGCGGGCGATGACAGACAGAGACGTAAGCAGCGGGGAAGACCGAGCGGCGACACGTTCTCTGTTCGAGCGCTGTATCCAAAGTGATCGATTCTCTCTCTTGCGGGGCTCAGGATGCTGTTTAAAGGGTGAGCGATGTCGCAGAGAATGTTATGGTCAGTCGGTCGAATGAGGTTGCCGTTCTTGCTGCACATGCGCTGAGGCTAGGATGGTGACACTGTCCATTCATCCATCCGCTATCCCTGGCATTTTGTTTTTAAATCTCACGATGTGGATCAAGTGCACACGCTACGCTGCCTGACGACCCAATCCTGCACGTTACTCTAGCGCTTCACTTTATGACTGGCTTTTCTCATTAAGCTGAGCTTCCCGGTGCTTCACTTCCCCATGTAACATCTTGTAGACACACCTCCTCCAGCGTCAGCGATCGGGGAATTTCCCCTCCGTCGCCCCCACAGTACAAGCCTCGTCTTGAGTCAACCCTAATGTCTTCGATCCATTTACCTAACCTGTTCGTCTGTCTCTTGCTTTATCCTCCTTTTGGTATCTCAGGGAGTTTCTCCACCTATCATACGTTCTACAACCAAAACACTATTTCTATAAATTTTTCCTTTGCATCCGACGTATACTTCTCATTATCTTCACGATTCATTTGAAGACATGTATCCCACTGCAGTACGGAGATTGTCCATCACTACTGTTCTCATTCTCTAACCGGTATCTACGTGTATCTGTTCAGGAAAACGAGTTTTCTCATCCACACAGAAGACCTGCAACAAGGACTTACCCAGGTAGCTCTCTTACGCGCTATGCACAGCTTTTTCTCATTCAATAAGGCTTCCAGGGCAATCTAAATTCTTTTTTGTGTAGCGCTCTTCTCTCAATCTGTTTCTACCCCCTCCAGAGAAGTGAAGTACTACCACTACTAACTACTACTACTATAGTCATAAATCAACCTTTCTATTTTATTGATACTCCGCTCTATGTTTCTGGTCTACTCCGCCATAACAAATAGCCTAGCGAAGACCCGCTGGTCTGTTATCTTTTGCACTTCTTTGTCTATCTTTGTAAATACAAAGATCGTCTCTTTTAAAGCGTACCGTCGAGCTCATGGGTCGTTTCCTCGTACCCCGGGGGTCGAAACCAGGCTACCACGGGTCACTTAATGCACACGTGTCCTGGTTACACAAGTGGAGACTCGCTCACGCAGCTGCGCTAGTCACCAGGGCACTAGCGGTGCACCTGTACAGCTGCAACATCTGCCTGCGCCCCTTCACCACAGGTGTCTCTCTCTCCTGTCACGTGTGTATAGCTGCTGTTTACTTCCACACACTTTTCCAACCCATCGAATCCCTGGGGCGTGGCAGTATGCTGACCTAGCATTTTTAATATGTGCAATAGGCAACACAAATGTAAAACTCTCTCCCCGTAACCTGTAAACCAGTAATCAAACAGTAATCACGGAGTCCTATTCATTCATGAAGAAGTTTTCTCTTAATTACGCCACAGGGAATGCACAAACACCCCCCCCCCCACTGTAGCTAAATCAATATTCACGGAGATGTTCACCTTGCATTAGTATTCTGTAAACAATCAAATCAATAAAGAAAACTGATTATAAAGGAAAATGTAAAAGAAAATCCCCGAATCGTATAGTTCTTCCTTTAATGTGTAACAACTCCGTTTTCTCTGACCAACACGAGAGAACGGGAAGCTTTAGCTGTCTCACACGTTACATAATCTGTGCTGAAGAAGTGAACATTTTTTGAGCATCTTCCGTGTGTTCATTAACATATCTCTCGTCATGGAAATCTCCCCGCTGGAGATATATTCAACGGCTCGAGGTTAAGTTTATATTAGTACTTTATGCTCCAATTTGACTAAACTGTGAAATGATCTCGATCAGCTTAAGTCACTAATCAAGGCAGTTACTGCAATCACCATAATTTCAAATTTTTCTTTCTTCATTAACATCACTGGTCTTACGACTTTGATGTAAGGAAATCAATCAACTGTGCATTGAAATATAAGTTATCTATGAACAATAGATGATAGAAATTAATCATTGTATAAGAACCACACAATTAATTAATCACAGAAAATATTTGGTATAAGAAAATAATTCAGTTATTCTTTTTCCAATGAAGGTTTACAGTATACTTCCCTCCCGTATTTTACACGTAAAATATTACATTTTCAGTAGCATTTATAGTTTCTGTCTATAGACAGATGCTTTCCGAAATCAACAACCACAAATATGTAGAACGGAATCACGAAAAAATATAGCTGTGTGAAAGAAATTCGAGCAAGTACTGACCTTCGAGAGGGACAATATGGTCCAATGAGGAACTTCAGTGTTCCTGGGGAGATACGAAGGGAATACGTTCGTACTACGGGAATATATTATTACCTCTCCACTAAGAGCACCGTCACATTAATGCCACTACTGTCCCAAGAAGGAATAGATGTGCCCAACGGAGAAACAGTACTGTCCAGCAAAGCAAAACTACTGTTCTATACGAACACCATCATAATTATCAGCAGCTTGAACCAGAACGCCAAACTACTCAAGCGAACCAGTTGTGATCTACAAATATTCCTGTCCAAGATTTTAGGCTTCAGGACACTGGCTGTAATGGTGTCACCGCAGCGGGAGGCTCCAGCAACACCGGATGAATCAGACTGGAGACGACCTGACAAAACAACAACACTATTTCATAAAATTTCGGTTGCGAGGAAAGGAAGAGTACGATCATGGAAACCTCTCACGACGTAAGACTTACCCACCTGTCCTCAATTGGAGGGTGTTGTGAAAGAGACCTTGGTGGAGTGGACATAAACACCGAATGTGTTGCCAAGAACGGGAAGAGAAAACATTTCTTCTGCGACGGAGTTGCACAGCCTCCCTGAACATGCTTAACCACGAGTAAATAATGCGACCGCCATACTTGATAATTGCAAAAATTTATACGAGATGGAAACTAATAAGAGGCGAAGTCCTACGAATGTAAAGTTCCCTCCCCTTGTGCACAAAACAGGAAATGATAAACAGGCAATGACACACAACAGAAAATCATCTTTCCACCTCTATCCTTGACTTTCATCCAACACTCGGCGTGTGACCAGGTAATGATCTATTCTCACAACTGTTAAATTTACAAGTTTGATTCGAGAGAATCTATATACTGTGAAACTAGAAGCTGCAGTCATGTGATTGTATCCCATGGAATTATTAAGACTTGTCTCCCAACAGAGGCAATTAAAACTGCATAAAAGTGTAGTTTGACGTTTGTGTTTCTATCCATTAGCTCAGACTGGTTTTGTCAACAGGCAGTTATAGACATAACACATGCACACAAAATTTATGTACGTCTGTAACGGAAATCATAATACGTAGCTTGTGTTCTCTGTCATGGAACCCAGTGAGTAATACAACAAAGCCTGGGGGCCACGAGGCAGCCTAGGATCGTGCAGGAAAGTGAACTTGGGACATTGTGTTTCATTTTTCTTTGTCATGAGCAATTATTTAGATCGAATGAATCATATATATATATATATATATATATATATATATATATATATATATATATATATATATATATATATAAATAATATATATATATATATATATATATATATATATATAGTTTCACCAAAATGCTTCCGGGATCGAACTCGGTACCCTAAGACTGGTAGCCAGTGACTAACACCGATACACCATGATTGGCCGAAAGTTGCATCAAGTTTCCTGTGATCTACCTGAGATGCCAAGTCGTCTGACTGACGACCTCTGACCTTGGGAGTTGCCCGCCAACGCTCTGGGAAGATATCACTCTAAATTGACACAAGACGTTCTAGTTATATCCATTTACATTGATAACTTTTAAACTAGTCATGTTTAGTCGTTACCAGTCTTATGGTTCAGACTCTGATTCAGAATACATATTGGTTAAATGCTTTTAATATCTATTCCATGTGTTATTACGAGTTTATATATATATATATATATATATATATATATATATATGGTGTGAAAGGAGGAGAGGAGAGTGAATTATTTCAAGTGAAGGTTGGTCTGCGGCAGTGGTGTGTGATGTCACCATAGTTATTCATTTTGAATATGGATGGGGTGGCTAGGGAAGAAACCTGGATGTTCTGGCTCTGAGTGAAACGAAGTTCAAGGGTAAATGAGAAGATTGGTTTGGAATCGTCTTGGGAGTGAAGTCATGGGTTGGTGAGAGGCCAAGAGCTAAGGAAGGAGGAGCATTACTTCTGAAGCAGGAGTTGTGGGGTTTGTGATAGTGTAAGGAATTAAATTCAGATTGATGTGGGTAAAACTGAAAGTGGATGGTGAGAGATGGGTGATTATTGGTGCTTATGCACCTGACCACGAGAAGAAAGATCTGAGAAGCAAGTGTTTTGGGAGCAGTGTTGATTGAGTGTGTCTGCAGTTTTGGTGTTCGAGAACGTGTATTGGTGATGAATGATTTAAATGTGAAGGTGAATAATGTGGCAGTTAAGGGTATAATTGGTGCACATGGGGTATTCAATGTTGTGAATGGAAATGGTGAAGAGATCGTAGATTTGTATGCTGAAAAAAGACTAGTGATTAGGAATACCTTGTTTAAAAAGAGAGAGATTCTCAAGTATATGTATGTGAGTAGGAGATATGGTCAACGGGCGTTATTAGATTAAGTAATTATTGATAGGCGTGTAAAAGAGGCTTTTGGATGTAAGTGTATAATATATGTATAATGTATATAAATGTATATCTTTTTTTTTTATGTTGAAGGCTCCAGTCACGGACAAAAGTCCACATCAAGGCTGGGCCCTAAATGAAATATAGAGAGAATTGAGAAAGGGGAAAAAACAGGCAGGGAAAGAATTTACAAATTTTTGAGACAGTGGAAAACCTGTCTCTAGAAATGAGACAGGTCATAGTTATTGGGAAAGACATGAGAAGGTAGAGAGTTCCAGAGCTTCGACGTGTAGGGAAAGAAGCAGTTATCAAAACGGCACACCCTTGAGTTGCCGATGGCCACACAATAATCAGATTCTACCTTCTCATGGTGACACCACAAGAGAAGAGGCACCTTAGGCAAAGCTCTATCACTGGAAGTAGAATCTTGTAAAAGAACTTCTTACTCCAGAGGAGTCTGCATTTCCCAGCTATTTGAAGTAACACAGCCTATGGCCACAGGACCCCTTGGAATTGTCCTGGGTAAGACCAGGACCCTTTCAAAGGAATTGCTTGTGGGTTAATTTCATATAGAAAGGTCAAGGATAAAGTGAAAATATGGTATGGAAATGTCTTAGCAGCAAAGTCAGGGGTTGGTGAGAGGACAAGAACTAAGGAAGGAGTAGCACTACTGAAGCAGTTGTGGAAGTAAGTGGTAGAGTGTAAGAAAGTAAATTCTAGACTGATGTGGGTAAATCTGAAAGTGGATGGCAAGAAATGGGTGGTTATTTGTGCTTATGCACCTAGCCATGAGAAGAAAGATCATGAGAGGCAAGTGTTTTGGGAACAGCTGAGTGAGTGTGTCAGCATTTTGATGTAAGAGACCGGGTATTAGTGATGGGTGACTTGAATACAAAGGTGAGTAATGTGGCACTTGAGGGTATAATTGGAGGGCACAAGGTATTCAGTATTATGAATGGAATAGGGAACAGCCTGTGGAGTTATGTGCTGAAAAATGACTGGTGATTGGGAATATGTGGACTAAAAAGAGAGAAAAACACAAGTATATGCATGTGAGTAGGAAAGATAGTCTGCAGGCATTACTGAATTACATATGTATTGATAAGCATGTAAAACAGAGACAATTGGATGTAAATATGCTAAGGGGGCAGCTGCTGGCAAGTTTGATCACTCTTGTATGGAGGTGAGGGTAAAGATATGTAGAGGTTTTTGGAAATTAGGAAACAGTGTCGGAAAGAAAAGAGTGTTGAGAATAAGTGAGCTCGGAAAAGAGACTTGTATGTAGAAACACCAAGAAAGATTGAGTGTAGAATAGAAAAAGGCAAGAGTAAATGAAGCAAGGAAAGTGGGTGAAGAATGGAAGGTATTTAGGGAAGCAGTGCTGGCAAGTGCGAGAGATGCATGTGGCATACAAAAGGTAGAAGCTGGGCAGATAAGACAGGGTAGTGAGTGGTGGGATGAAAAGGTAAACTCCAGATCCTCCTTCACTCCACCATTTCATATCCTTTGTCTCATTCTTTCCCTTCCTTCTTAGTCTTCTGACAAGTAGGTTTTCTTAGTCAGTTTTTCTTCACTTATGCTTTCCATATGTCTGAACCATTTCAGCACACCCTGGTTAGTTGCTTAATCAGACTTTGCTTTTTGCCATACCTCTCTCTTACACCTACTCAGTACTTAATGATCATCCCATCACACCAAAAATTGTCCATAGGCACTTTCTTTCCAACTTGTTCACCCTCTTCTGTTCTTTTGCAATTAAGGGCCAAGACTAATATCCATACAACACTGCTGGGACTACTATACCTTCAAACATAGCCATCTGTGCCCCAATAGACTTTTCCTTTTGCTCTTAAATACACCTCGGACCGTAGTCTCTTCTCCCACTCTATGACTCACTTTACCTCTCATTTTTCAATCTGTTGCCATGTCCACTCCCATGTACCTGAAGCACTCCAGGTCCTCCCCATTGAAACACACCTGGATTTTCGTCTCATCCCCCTGCTGCACCTCATTACCTTAATTTTTGTTCACTATTACTCTCAACTTTCTCCATTCATACCCACCAACTTGTGAAAGTTCTCTCTTGAGTCTTTTGCAGAGTTTTGTTATCTGCAAACAGTAACTGATTCAGCTCCCATGTCCCCTACCACCCTGTCATTTATTATTATTATCTAAATACAAGGGCCTCTCTCCAAGGAGTATTGCAACTTCAAGGCTGCATTGCATTCAGTTGCATGGAAAGGATGGACTTCTGTGGAGAGAGAAGTTCTTTGATAAGACAGTACTCTGATGATGCAACCTTGCTGAAGGTTACGTTTCAATTACGATGTAACCATGAGCAAAGCGAGTCCAGTGAAGCCCATCTTTGACGCAAACTTGCCTGTACTATCAAGAAGTACTCAGCCTCCTCCCTTCATATTTACTTATGTGTCTCACTCTTTTGTTAGAAATTCCTTACTTTGTACAGTACCTTTTTGTTTACCACACAAAACATATGTAACATCTTCCACAAGGCCTCTCTGTTAACCTTATCATGTGCATTTTCTATATGGATAAAAAAGAAGGGATGTGTCTGTCAAAAGCATTTCTTTCATCTTTACAGTGTTTAGTTAGAAGCCTCAAATAAAGAGGCAGAAGGAAGGTAAATAATTACTACTACTGTATCATAAAAAGAATATAAAAGTATATGTTTATTCATCAAAACTCAGTAAACTTATGCAACACGTTTGGTTAAGATAACACAGTTGGGTAGTTTGTTACCAAAAAGGCAAAGTTTCATTAGTTAAGGATGAATATTAACATTATTGTACCAGTTTAGGGATAGCACAGCTATAACCTATGGACCTGGAAGTGCTGTATATCAGTGGACCTCTTACACTTAGTTGATATTTATACCAGTGAAAAGCTAAGTAGAGCATTTTCTTTTACAATAATGGATAGTTAATGGGGGAGGACTGTGAAGATTAAGGAAATGTAGGGTTAATATAAAAGTAAATGGAACTGTTGTAGAAACTGACACAAAACTTACAAGAACCTCACCTAACTTGCCTCAGTAGTCAAGGTTTATGGAAGAAATATAGCATTGTTAGTATAATGAACTGCTGGGGACTGCCTGGAACAGCCTCTTGTGAAGAGGCCGAACTGCAGAGCTATTAGCTGCCATGCATTGTCTGCAGTGTCTACATTTTTTGGGAGTTGGCTTAACACTGAAAGCAGGGCTGTATATGGTATATCATGACTTATAGTGGATTATAATACCTCCTTCCTTTGTACAGTGAAGTTGTGGAATAGTTCATTTGTTTCCTGGGTTTCCATTGCTAGTTTATGTGAAACAGAATAAGTTTTCTTAGTCTATCCAAATTTTTTTTTTACTTGGCTCAAAATTTGAAACAGTATCAGTACATGATGGACATCAAACTATTTTTCATTTTGTCAAAAATGGTAGAGTAATGGCTTCATGGAAACTTGCTAAAGATATCTAAATATGTTAGTTTCCCCTGAATGAACCATCTTTAACTGTACCTACTTTGTCATGCCATTTGCCCTCTAACAAATCCTCTGTTCATATCATTAACTAATGATGAATTAGTTATATTATAATATTTTTATGGAACTAAGATATCTTCATTTAGTTGAATTTTTTATGGAACTAAGATATCTTCATTTAGTTGATTTTTTTTTAATATTTATAAATCCTTATATAGGTATAGCAAGTTACTTCCAGCTATTGGTATTTTTGTTATCTGAAGATTTGATATGTCTCTCTCCTAACAGATAAGAAATCGGCTTCTGAGATATAGCAATGTTGCTAACTAGTAATTTGTACTTGTTGTTGCACAGTTCATTGAATGACTATGTTTTCCTGGATTACCAAGTCAGGCTTTTATGGTACATTTGGTATTGCATCTAATGATTTAGTGATACATGATAAAACTGTTATTTGTTTTGATACTTCATTATAAATAGTAAATTGTGGCATTGATGTAAAGAGCTTTTAAGGGTATGATTGTGAGAGTCTAGCTTGCTCAGGTATTTTTCATTTGAGTGAGTACTATTGTTTTAGTTGTAGTGATTTGAAATAGTGTTGTTTTCTGTTTATGTGACTCAGCACAAAAATTTGAGGTAGATCAATGGATGGAAATTATAGTCAGTGTAATGAATGTATGTGCAAATTGTGTTAATATGGTATACTTTAGTGTTATACCTATTCTTTGGCTAGCCACTGTTTGTTTCTAACCTCCTTGCTTTAAGTTGCTAGAGTATTTATGTTATATTCCTAGTGTTTTAGTCATTGGTATTAACAGTATTTCAAACTCTCAAATTGAATTTTTGAAATTCTACCCTATTTAGGTCTGCGTATATATAATGAACCATGCAGTTTTGAAGCTCCTCTGCACATTGTCAGGAGATTAAGGTTGTTAGTTTCAAACTTAGTTTAGCTTTTTCTTTGATGAAATAGACTTCTGAAATATTGTATAGTCTACTGTATCTATAAGAAGTACACATGATAGGGGAGAAAGAATACTTCCCACGTATTCCCTGCGTGTCGTAAAAGGTGACTAAAAGGGGAGGGAGCGGGGGGC
>JAYMFT010401214.1:0-18905 GCA_038088735.1 Panulirus argus | reverse complement strand
TCACTCTCCCTCGAGTTACGATCACCATTGATTCCTTGGCCGACCTTGTCTCCCAGTCTGCTCTCCCTTGGCATATTCAGTCCGGGTCGGCATTATTGCCTTATCTAAGGGTAGTTGCTTCAACGAAATACGTTTTCCTTTGGTAGGATTGCATTCAGTATACGTAACCACAGTCAATGAAGTTTTACAATCGATTTTAAACACACAGACACACTCACTCTTTCTCTCTCTCACAGACAGACAGACAGACAGACCTATCTACAAACACACACACACACACACACACACACACACACAGGCTTCCATGGTGTGGTTGTTTGCATTACTGACCATAAGTCACCATGGGCCGGCCCAGGGTCGGACCCGCATGGGCATGTCTGTCGGCCTACACCCAACCCAGGTGTTCATCCTCCCCTCGGGGCTTTTTCTTCAGTGGGTTACCTGGCTTGGACTATGGTGTGTGCGTGTGTGTGTGTCTGTTAGTACAGACGGGGCAATACGGGTATAAAACTCACTCCCAGTAACACACAAGTAGCCATCAAAAAGTACTCGCACATGAAGTTCCACATTTCAAAGGCACACGGAAGTGAGATTGTATATCTCGTCCCTTTACGCCACAAGGATTCTGCGGATGAGGTGCACCAGCAGGCCTACAGAGGGAGGGGCGCGGACATCCAGGATTGCATGTGGAGCCTCGAGGATATCGGTGATGGAAAGTTCGCTGCCTTCTGTTCCGTGCTGACCATCTGGAAGGCTATGGATCTGGATTTCAGGTACCGAAATGTCGTTTGTACTCAAACCGCTCCTGGGAGCTCGTATATCTGTAGTCATTTGTACTCAAAACCCTTCTTGGAATTCGATATCTTTAGACATTTGTACTCAAACAGCCCCTCGGAGCTCGATATTTGTACTCAAAACTCCTCTAGGAATTCGATATCTTCGGACGTGTGCACTCAGAATGCTCCTTGGGTCTCGACATCTATCGTCATTTGCACTCAAAGCGCTCCCTGAAGCTCGCTATATCTGGACATTTGTACTCAAAACGCTCCATTAAGCTCGATATCTTTTGAAGTGATTGAGTGGCTTTGTGTTGTGAAGATTGCTTCTAGCATTATCTTTTTTAACTGTAAAAGAACGCTAGTGAAGAATATGCAAGGATTAAAAAGAAAAATGATATATTCTTTTGTGTTTTGTATGTATGTATGTATGTATGTATGTAGTATCTTTACAGCACAACCGGTCAGTGTCACTTGTACGGGACGCGAGAGAAGGTGATGAGCAACGCTATTATGAGTTTGGCCTTCAGGAAGAACTCCAAATACCTCCCCAAGGCTAATTACCTGTAAGCCTCAAGATCGTAACATATCTTTTCCTTAAGTTTGTGTTATCTGCTTCAATGTCTTCAATATTGTTCTTATTCTTTGCTTAATATCACTTTTCTCCTTACGTAACGGGGAATCTTTGAATATCTTACTGTTACGTTGAAAAGAATATCTTCAATATACCCCTAACCCTCATCTTCCCTACACTGTATGGCTCAAAACACCCTCATCTTCACTAAACCCTCATCATCACTACACCTTTATGTTCACCATAGACTCATTTTCGTTACATTCTTATCTACGTCCTTATTGCCATCATGTTCACCTGTCTAATATATCAGGTCGGACATGAACCTTTTCTGGATAATACATTTACAGTCTTTATCTGAATTTCATCGTTTTCCCTATTTTCTGCAATGAATTATCTCTCACTTTTGGAGGCTGCGGAAGCTGCTTGAGTCAGGACTTTGGAACAAGTGGCTGAGTGACCAGCTGACCAACTCCTCCCACTGCCTCCGTCACCCGAGCCTGGACCGCAGGGATGACATCCAACCTCTCGACATGAAATCATTCACCGGTCCTCTCTATTTTCTCCTTGGAGGTCAGTTACCCCACCAGCAATCCTGCTTGTTTGTTAATCACAAAAGAACTCGCTTCAATTATCTCTGCAGCGAGAGTAGCCGAGATTGTAGACATAACTGGCACATGACTAGGACAACAGAATATGGAGATCTTAATGCGATGAGAAATATCAAGTCATCTGCGGGAAATTTATTAAGAAAATTATTTTACAAGTGACTGTAATGGATGTAATGTTTTAAACATCACGAATTACGTCTTCGACAAGGATATATCCTGCTAAGTCGTTCTGAAGATTGGAATACGATGTCTTGATGCATGGGTTGGATTCCTGGATGCGGCACTCGGCCCACAGTCAACCCAGCTGTTCATCCTACCCCTAAGGGTGGTCGATAAAATGGGTACCTGGCTCAGGCTACGGTATATATATCGTTAATGTGATTGTCTTGATCAGGGCATTTAGTTACCCGTGACGTCTCAGTTGACATAAAGAAAAAAAAAATGGTCATGAATTTGTTTCTCTAGGGACTATTCATAACACAGCAATATGATACTCCCACCCCTAGATTTTTGTCAGTGTTTATTGTCTACATTTTTTTTCTCAAAAGCCAAAACCAAAGCATCAGTAAGAGATATTGCAAAAAATACTGATGTCCCTGGCTCCCTGTATTTGTTGGGTCAAAATGAGTCTTTATGTGTATTCTCAGTCCCAAAAAATTGTGTCCACTTCAAATGCTTTCCTAGTACTTAAATGATGCGAATTCATCCTCAGTTACTCTTGAGTGACATTAGTAAGAATAACTGAGAATCCAGCCTTTTATCCTTATTTCTCACAATATATAAGTTTAAAATGCATTACCTTATATGTTAAATCTATGGCGCTTTTCTAATCTCTACACACGTTGCAGGTGCCACGCTTGGGGTGGTGGTATTTGTGTGTGAGTATCTGAGCCAATATATTCTGAAGCCATCACAGACAACTGCTTGACCTGCCGAGGAACAGGGTGAGCACATCAAGTTTTGTATTTGTAAATCAGTCAGTATCTTTTATGTGAGTTTATTTTACCCCAATATGTTCCTCGTGATAGTATATATAAATATCTAAGGTTTTTATATAATTTGCAAAATTTTCTACACTTGGTAAGAACAGACAGTCAAAAAGCGAGAATGATATAAACGGATTTTGCCGTTTAGATTTCAGAAACTTTTTTGCAGTTTCACTGATTTGTGACTTGTAGCTTATCATGTTCTCGCACGAAACTTTTGCGTATGAATCATTAGAGAAAAAGAAAAACTTGTCCTCGCACGAGACTCGAAGTAGTCTCGAATTTAAATCCCATTCTAGCTTAGCTTGTTTAATTTAAGGAATCGTAGAAAACGCAGACAAGTATATCAGTATGAACTACCATACACATGACTTTCCGTTCTTTATACAATTTCTGTTACGAAGATTAACAAAATAAGATCTGCTTAGCCAATTTGCCCCAACATTTTCTAAATGAGAGGCTGTAGGATACATTTTTTCTTTACAATTTATGGCAGAAACAAATTTGTTTCATACAGTAACAAATAGCCTTTGGAATAGCCAATGAAAACAAAATTGGATTATTTACATTTGCGTTGTGTGTCCTCTCTGTGTGCTCTGCTGTGTAACAAGTGATGCTTCCCAATGAACGAATAAGGCAGTAGAATCCACTTACATTGTCTCGAACGGATAATTTCGCTCATGAAACTTTAGGACTATGTCACTTAAAGCCCTCACAAATTTTTAAGGTTTATGTTCTTGTAATGAATTTACTTGTTCGTTTGCATACTTTCCTTATTGTCTATTTGCTGTTTGTGCTGCGAAATTATTGTTTATATGTGGCTAAAGTGGTAAATATGTGTACATAATTTACAGTCCAGGTTCTCTCGCCACAGACCAGATGGAACCAGAACCTCACCAGCGTTACGTGGAGACCTGCTTCGGTGTTTCGGATCCCACCCGAGACTGTGTTGATGCTTCACCGGTATCTGGTGCTGACTCACAGAACCACACAAAACTGTGGCATCTCTTGATGCTGCACCGATCCTGATGCTAGTTCAATGACCGCACAAAATCAACTCGACATCAACTCGACATCCTCCACCATGAGTATTGATGAACTTCATTAGAACTTGTGACAAAGTTTGGAGAGTGTGTTCTCGCATCGTACAAGCTTTGGCAAAGCTACAACAGTAATCCATTTTCAGAAGACAACAGAAAACTGCAAATACGTTTTCTATGAATAATGACATATGTCTTGACTACGTAGCACGTAACAATCTTTTTACTACCTTACTGAGATTGTCATTAGCTTATTACTTATTACCTGTATGTTTAGATTAATTACATGCAATCTGCGTATGTCTATCGATCTGATGCACAAGCTAACTAAAAATAGAATGGAGCTTCAAATACACATGAAAACGTTACACGGTCTAACAGCTCGTAAACTTTTGTAAATTAGTTATCAACACTGTTTAACTTCATGTATATGGATAAAAAAAATGTTAATCAGATTGACTGGGTAATTTACTTCATTGATGGTAATGAACTGAATATTGTTCTACTATTATACTAGCAGGTCTTAGCTACCATATGGTCATCTTGATATAGAGTGGTGTTACTGTCCTAGCTTAAAGTGCAGAAGAAAATCATAGTGTTAGAAATCGCAGGAATATCCAGACAGACACCTTGATGATAAGCGGGATGAGGAAGATGAGTTGCTATTGAAAAACAAATGTGTGTGGGTGATACCCGTAGGGAAGGAATGCGATGATTCGGAAATGTACAAGAGGATGGTGCAGGGGCTGAAAAAGAGGGCAAGTGAAAGATGGTAGTGAGAGACTATCGGCAAACTTTTGGGAGAATAGAAAATTGTCTGGGAGGAGGTGAACTGTGAAAAGATTATAAAATGGGAGAGTCAGCGAGAGGAACAAACGAGAAAGTGTTAAACAGGCAAAGACAAGGCGGACAGCGTACAATGAAGGTCTGTTGAATGTTGGGTAAAAGTTGTCATATTTTGCCTGTCAGTAAACGCTTTCATTTGTCGCATAGTCAGAAGTAGTTTATCTTGGAAATATGTTGAATTAATAAAAAATAAAGTGATCTATATAGCATGAACTGTTCATGAGGTCTAGTAATCTAGCACTTCTAGAATCCACGTAGGTGAAGATGTCCGTAAAATTTTCTTGTGCAAGTTTCGTGTTCTCAGAAATACTCAACTTTTGTAAAGAATAATAGATTCTCACTCACACGAATAAAGTATCAGGACTTGCAATATTTCATTTACGTAAACCTACAAATACAGAAACAGACGAACGCGCTACATTTAATTATAAACTTGGAGGCATTGCGGAAATCAAAATCGAACAACTTCACTTTTATAACGTAGACCTTCGTGGTGTAGCGGTTAGCGTTCCTAACTTCCCTCCCCACTACATCTGTTTCATTAGTAGTACGTCTACTGCTGCAGACCGTCCGTCTTTGCAACGCGACCCTCTCTCTCTCCAGTGCAACCATCGCTGTCGTACGTCCAGTACCACATCTCACAAAGGGAGTCGAGCGACCCCAGCTGCACTTGACATGCGTCGCTCGCTGCCACAGCACAAAGAGCGAAGGACGCGCCTTTTGTGAGTTGTCCTTACAACCCCTCAGCTTTAAGGCCGCAGGAAAAATAACTTAAAACTCTCCGGCCAGCAGCAGGCACAATACCTCGGGGTAAGAAGTAGCCGGAGGCTGTGGAAAAAATACACGCACACTCACACTAAAAAGAGAAAAGAAAACAGAGTATCTCACTCTACCAATGTCGTAGAGTCCTTCAGTTATTGTATTAACATGTCTGTTTCTCTTGGTTGGGATTTTGAGTTTACGTTCTCTAGATTTTCTAAACACAGCTTTTTGGCTTTTAAATAAATCGACACACGCTTCCTGTGAGCAGTTTTATGGAGAGGCCAGGGGGAAAAAAGGTATCTTTTAGCGACATATCTTTATATCTGGCATGTAAGGGCTTAGATAAAGTGGTGAAATTGAAATAAACAAATTCTGGGGGAGCGAGAGGTGGGTCGAAGTCCAAACTCTCGTGGGAAGATTAACGGCGTATCAATAGAACACCGACAGTGAGATTGATGGTAGGAAGATGAGGTGATGGATGACTGGGTCAAAGAGAGAGTAGTTAATGGGGGCTGTAGCTTCAAACCAGAAAGATGAGAAGGACTGGAAGGTACCTCCCTCCGCAGCAAGGCCATTCTTGTAATCATGGAACAACTAACAGACCAGAAAATAACAGTGGGTTCGATGTTTCACGAGGAGATGGGTGAAAGTTCGGTGAGTAAAGTGGCAGGGAGGAAATATCTTCAGTTGAAGTGACTTACTTTCATGATTTTTCATATCATGTATATGAAGGGCGCTTCGAAATGACTAGGAAACTAGTTAAACTCTGCCAACTGTCTGCCACTGACCAGATTCTGTAGCTAGAGGGAGAAGTTGATGCAGATAAGAAAAATGGGAAAGCAATAGGATGAATGCTTGTCAAGAAGAGCCTTGATGTTAATCTTTATCGAAAACTTTGGAGATATTGAGGCATCTTGGAGATCAAGATAGATTTTCTAAAGTCATCGGAAGCGGAGTCACAATTGCTGCAAGTCGAGAAAGAAATAAAATATACAAAAAGAAAAAAAAATGAAAAAGAGAACAAAACCTACGTTGTTTATCTGACGAGAATTCAATGATTGAAACAAAACAGTTCGCTCACGACTCTGTCCTGAACATAGAAATGACTCAGGGAAGGGATGTAAATCTGTGCTCTTATGGAGAAGAAAAGATTACCCTCTTCTTTTGGCTCAGCTGTTTCTTGATAATGTTCCAACAGCAGGGTTACGAAATGGTACCAAAACCCTGAACTGAGCTCATCTTGCGCCACTGACCTTGAGCGACAGGGGATGATGAGAGCCGGATCTGCTGAAGAGGCAAAAGGGTGCAGCAAAGACCTCAGAGGCGAGTCCATTGGCAAGAACTTGTGGGCCAGTCTGTGGATAATGATTATGACTTAGAGCAAGGGCTGCTGCAGTCCAGTGAAAACAGTGGTGAGGTCAGGGACAGTGAGACTTGGGTGTGGTTCGTCTGCAGTGGTGAGGTCTGGAGATGTTTTGTTGGAACTGAACGAGTTATGGCTGCAGAACCTAAGGGTCGTAGAGATATCGTGTGGCACACACGTCCGCTAATAATGTGGAACGTATAATATTTTTTATATCTTTTGATTTCAAACAGTGCTGCTGGTATGATGAATGGTCCGAGCTGTGATGTGTACCCTGTGTTTGCTCTTGCCTGAGTTGGCTTGTTCCACTGTTGGCATAAACCTCGCTAGCGTTTTGCCGCTGTCTTTGTTCAACTGGTGTTTGTTTGTCCGCTCGCTGTATTGTGGAGACGGTAATGCATGTTTCGCTTGTTTGTCTGTGTCCGGTTGTTCTTATTTGTTAATTTCATTGTCACTTCCTCAGCTGAAGCCTTGATCTGGTATCTTTCCCTTACTCTCTTAGCTCCTTAAAGAGATTATGGACAGCGTATTGTCGATGAATACGGATAACTAAATCACATTCTCTTGTGTATTGGCCAGCATATTCTAGATGAATACGGGAATGTAAGCCACAATCTGTTGTACAGTCTCCCAAAAAAAGTATCGGTCCCCCGGACGTGAAGTTTCGAATAATCTACAACAGGCCTGCCGAGATCAACACTTGACTTTGTTGCCATCCAGATGCAGTTGTAAACTGCATCAGGGTGGCAGCGAAGTTGAATTTTAATCTCGGTCGACCAGTTGTAGATTGTTAGAAACTTCAGGCACGGGGGCCCGATAGTTCTTTGGGAGACTGTATATTGAACATTATATCTAGCTAATACGGGTTTTCGGTTGTGCATTCGACATTATACTCTGGATAAACAGTGGTAACTAAGCTACACTCTGTCCTGCATATAAGCAGTTGTGAAAGCCATTCATAACTCGTTTCTGCTTTTCAGTATATAATAAACTGCTTTGAGCTGAAAAAAAAAGTAAGGCGATCTTATTGAATAGGTTTGGAATTTTAATTAGACTTTCTTTTCAAAGTTAGTGGTATAATTGCCTTGGATATTTCCTCAGAGATATATAGATAGATAGATAGATAGATAGATAAATAGGTAGATAGATAGATAGATAGAAGGAGAGAGAGAGAGAGGTAGGCTTCAGAGAAAGGGCTGTAATGTTACCGATCCTGAAATCATCTACGGATCATTCAGGCCTCCGGGCCATGTCAAAAGAGCTCACCATAATGGGAATTTCTGTCCCAGTAATAATTACGAGCTTGCGTTCCTTATGAAAATGGATTTGGGGATAATAAAATCAATTTTATGTCCTACTGAAGAATACCCTGTGATTTTCAGTATCAAAGGAATGCCAGGAATCCATATCGGTCGCAGAACAGAGCAAAGGTCTTTAGTTCATGGAAGGTATATCCCAAATATGGATAGATTCGCAAGTACATGAGATTTACATGAGAAAGACAGACAACAGGAGGCCTGATTGGCCCACGACTAGGTTGTCTGTTAAAGAAGAAGAAGAAGAAAAAAAAGAAAGTTTAATTTGACAAAAGAATGTGATTCCGCTCAGCAATCTTTTTAAGCCATCACCGACTCTCCGCTGCTGCACATTAGCCTTTTACTGTCCCCGTAACCGCTGTCGTCTATACAGTTTATTTCTGGCGTTTTTCTCAGCAAACCCAAGTATCTAAGGCGTCCATTCTGCCGAAGCAGGTGATCGTTCGATGCAGAGGTCTTGCACGTCAACGAAACAGAGGATTCGAATGTTTCATTGATATGGGAACCAATAATGTTCGTAACGGAAGATCAGAGGAAGTTATAGGCAAGTATGAGACTCAAACTAGTAAGGTCAGAGAGAGCGGTAGAAAGTTAGTCATATCAGAATCACTCACCAGATATGACTAAAGTTTACGCACTTTGAGTAGAGTGCTGGGATTAGATAGCCGAGATGAGTCTCTCTCTAGTGAGAAGGATAAGGTGTTGAGACTGTGTTATGGGACCAGAAGCCTTTATGGTAAAGACGGCCTCCATCTGAACAGAGGAAGGAAAGCCCGCCATAGCAAAGTCTTAGGCAAAAGTAATGGTCATATTATAGACAGAAACAGAAGAGTTAGGAACGCATCATAGGGTTGAGAACTGACGCAGGAAGACTCTCAGGCATTTCGGCCATAACCAGGTGGCTGGACGATATGTGGAGAATTCACAGATGGTGAGGTCCACACACAGCTGGGTTACCGGTGACCACAGCTGGAGACCAACAGGTGGCAGGGTCCACACACAGCTGGGTTACAGCTGGAGGTCCACAGATGGCGACGTCCACAAACGGCTCTGGGTGTAGGGAGAAACCTCTTTATTGTACAACTGTGTACACTTTACTGACGGAGAACTACATCTCCACAGCCACATCACCGGTGATATCTTTACCGCAAAAAAGTGTACACAGCCACACTAGTACACCGCTAAAGGCAACCGGGATGTGCCATGACAACCACACAAGCACACATGAAGTCATATGTCCCCACAACAGTGTGGCCTCAGAGCTACGCCATTAATTATACACAAGAACACATACACAGCCATACGCACGACACTTGTTTATCCACCAAATTAAGGCCTAATTAGAGAATGGCTGCCACACACCAAAGGGAAGGGGTCACTAACCCAAGACAGGGGGGGAAACTTATATGAACTGAACAACAAGGAACTTAGGGTAACCTCAAAACATGCCTAGTTTTATTCATTATATTGGTCCGGCAAACAGCTTCCTCTGTACATATGTTGTGGTAGTGTGTGGTAGAGAGCTGGTGCATCGTGTGGTAGGCTGCGCTGCTGTCTGGTGTGGCAGAGTGTGCTGGTGTGTGGTGTGTGGTAGGAAATGTTGGTATTCGGTGTGTTGATGTGTCGCGAGGTAGAACACAAGTTATGCTTTAAACACCCTTCCTCGACCCTTAAGCAAGACTGGACGAGGCGTGGGCAAGATGGCTTGACATTTGACCTCAATGTCAAGTAACTGGTCAAAATGATGGCACATGTTACTGTGGTAGAGCGTTGCACTAGGTGACAAAGAGCATTCTGAAACACACAAAGTACACTGAATAATCGTGATAATGGAAAATATTAAGAACGCCATTCTAAACGAACTTTTGACTTTTCATTTTTCATGCCAGTGTCGACCAGCAGTCTGATAACAAAGTTTTGGTGGGCGCCAGTTTTCCTTTGTTGTTGAGACTTTAAGGATTTTCCCTGGGATTTGGACGATGGTAGGAACCGGTGTGAGAAGTGAAGAATCTGGCACGACCCTGAAAAGGTAAAGGGGAAGTAGAATTTGAATGGAAAGGTGAATGATATAAGTTGCGATTACTTTTCACCTGGAAATGTAATGTTTATGTCCAAGTTTCGAATCAAACGAAGCAGCTTCGTTTGAAAGGTGTCGTACATTTTTCGTAATAGTCTTATACATTTCGATGCAAAGGAACATAGAACGTTATCCAAATCGAAATGATTTAGTCATAAAGATGATAATTATAGAGTTTGAATCTAATTTGTCAATATTCATTAGCAAATTTGAATGATACTGCTTCATCACACGTACAAATCCAGATAATTAGGGTTCTTTTGTATAGGAGGGTCGGTGGATGAAGTAGAATCAACTGCCTATCCACCAGGAATGTGTACAGCAGCCATGTTTTCATACAGTATATAAATTCTAGCTAAATCTTTTAATCGGTGAGAAAATTCTTTAAGTAAATCGTGTGATGAAAATATCACAATTGAGCAACGCCGATGTTTGCTGGGAGTTGATTCTCTTTGTCGTCTGCTCGTTGAGTTGGGTGCAGTCCCCGTGAGGTGGATCTGAACCATGGCCGACCTGGCTGCAGTCCCCGTGAGGTGGATCTGAACCATAGCCGACCTGGCTGCAGTCCCCGTGAGGTGGATCTGAACCATGGCCGACCTGGCTGCAGTCCCCGTGAGGTGGATCTGAACCATGGCCGACCTAGCTGCAGTCCCCGTGAGGTGGATCTGAACCATGGCCGACCTGGCTGCAGTCCCCGTGAGGTGGATCTGAACTATTAGGTCAGAATCGGTAGTTAACAATACAGTGTTGATATAAATGTAACAGGTTGAATAAATCATTTCCCTGAAAGTGATGATGAATTAGTGTTGCTTTTAGATACGTGAATACAGACTTATCAGAAAAAAAACAATATCCGCAGCTCGGATAGGAAAAAGGGAACAATTTACATCTGTCAACGGAGAACAAATATTGTTGTAAATAACAGTGTGTGTGAGAAGTTCAGAACGCTCCAGCAAACCATGGCTCGTATGCTTTTCGTATTATCCTTTTTTCCTTTCATACTAAGCCTAAAGGAAACAGTCTCCCTCATTCCGTTTCTAGCAATTGTTGACGGGAATGTTTGTTCAAATTTCCAGTCTCGCGAGGAATCCGTCCATAGACCGGGAAATGAGGCTATAGATGTATTTCTTACGATCGATGTTTTCTACCGTGGAATCTGCTAGGAGCTGATGTTGCCATAGCAGCTGTCAGGAAAAAATGAGAAGGTATAATGTCTCAGATCAAGACGTGGAAGGAAAGAAACAGATATCACAATGGCTCATTCTTGAGTCACCATCAGCAACACTGTAGTCTTATGACGTCTAGTATTGTGCGATCCAGCGAATGGCGACGCAACTATGCAGTTCCTAGGAGCGGAAACGAAAGAAATATCTTTAAAAGCGGGAACGAAATGGTACAAAGTGGCGTAGACCTGCCAGGTTCAAGTTAGTAGAGTAGAATAGAAGCGTTATTAAGCTGAATTCTTTTAGATCTGACTCCGTGAAGTGAGCATCTCTAGCCAGAACCTCCCCAAGTGTGAGGGCAGTACTCCATACAGGGAAGATTTAGTCCTTTGTATAACTGGACCATCTGTTCATAAGAGGAGAATTTACGATATCAGAACAGGATTCTTGAGTTTCTTAAAGACAGAATTATCTGTGTAATGCTGGTGTTCCCAGGATGGATTGAATGTTATGGCGATACCTGGGCTGAGTAGTTGGATCACAAAGCCATGGGAGGAGTCTGGAGTGCTGGTAAGGGATTAGTTACAGAAGTGGGACAGAAACTTGGTTTTTGATGCAGTGAGCTTAAATAGATTACGTCTGCCTCGCTGGGAACTCCCTTAGCGCCTCCTTCCCACACCGTCTCTTTCTCCCATTGGCTCCCCCACTGTCTTCCACACTGTCGCGTCTGACAGCAGTGGTGGAGGACTGGCTACCGTGTCCTACTAAGGGACTCTGTCTCTCCGACTGCTGGTGTCCGGCCGAACCTTCGTCAGGTAGCCCCAAGGCCTCAGGAATATCTATATAAACTCAAAGCCTGGAACGAGAACACTCCACGCCTGTCGTACCTTCGTCCGGCAGCCCTAAAGCCTTCTCGTCTGGGACGAAAAGGAACGCTTCTGGTGAAGTAAGCCTTTGTCCAGTCGTCCGCGCTTGAGGAACCTCTCCAAAGCCTCAGTGTCTGGGATGAGAGCACTTGTCACAGGCCTCGCTTGCTCGAGACAGATCCAGAATGAGTTTTGCATGTCACAGGTGCATCCGGGCGGCAATCATTCCATATTCAAGGAATTACAGAATTTGTTCTTCTGTCTCATTGTAAACCTACAATAAGGAACGCTAAGAGGGTGTTCAAATGTCCTCCTTACGTCTTTAACATGGGATGGTTGGAATACTACGTCTACTATGTGGTAGAACGAGATGAATACTCTTTTAAAGATAATCTGAACACAGATATATTAATCCTGTCACATCTCTGCACTTAACAGAACTAATCAGGACAGGTATATGTATTGTATAGTTCTCTGGAAGTCTAATTTTTTCATAATGTACAACGCCACAGACAAACTGACGGGTTTAGTACGATAAAGGACGCAAAAAAATGCAACGAAATGCGTTCTGTCAATTAAAGAACAGCAACATTTTCTCACGTAGATTACTTATTAAAGATCGTGGTTGGGTCCTATCCCTCGATGGGTTCATTCTTTCAGCATGGAGACCCCGAAGTTCCCTACGAGACACACGTGTATATATATATATATGTATATATATATATATCGCAGCTTGTCGGAGCTCCTACACTACGTGAGTAAAAACGCCACTGCAAATAAGGGGAGGCATGTTAGCAATTAGCAGACGTGCCCTCGGGAAGGCTATACAGAAAATATCAGTCCTAGGAGAGTTGAGTCTTTTACTGCAAACCTCTTTTTATTCTTTAAGGTCAGCGGCCAGGTTGACAGGATATTGCAGAGACAAGCCTCTGGCCGCTGTGTTCCATTTCGTAGATCGTCTTCTTTTGTGATCTCCGCAATGGAGGGGAAGTACTTTACGGCCTGCAACTGGTGGTGAGAATATATGTACACGAAAGAAGAATGTCCCCCCGTGCACAGAAGAAATCCAAACTCAAAGGGCATTGCCCTCAAGTCTATCAGCTTGTGGAGATCCATAGTTCCTTTTTCTCTTCCTTTCGAAAAAGTTAGACTCTTGGAACTGTTCTTTCCGTCGGAGAAGTCCTCTCCTGCTGGAGACCTGAAGACGAGTCTGTTTGTCGAGTGGCAGCCCCTCCTTCAGCGGAGCCCTTCAGACGAACTTAAAAAAAAAAAAAAAAAAATGATGAAAAAAAGGTATCGACCTCCCGTCTCGATATGTTTTATGCATTCGTATTTTTTTTTTCCTATCCTCATTAGCTGAGAGTCTGGCGTCCTGGGTTTCTGAGGGGAATCGAAGGGTTTTGGAGTTTGTTGCAGGACTTCCTGGCAGAAAATGTTTCCGTTGATACGAAATATCTTCCCAGAGTCCTTAACTCGGCCCTCAGAGGAGCACAAGTGATGGCTACAGACCCCGACCCGTCAGTCTGTCTACTTTCCCCCTCAAACTTACAATACCTCAACTCTCACATGTCCTCAGATGGCAGCATCACGCATGCATCACGGCAGAGGTTTGAGTGTCTATCCCTTCCCAGATCTGGACGACAGTGTGGTTGGGTTCCCACACAAACTCTGAAGTTGTTTCTTATCTCCCTGGACGTTGCGTCTTCGACATTTCATCTCGACCAAGCTGAAAACTTTGTTATCAAGAAGTTATCCCGTGGCGTGCGCCATATTAGTGGAGCGGTGTTCCCTGGATTTTTGGAAGGGACCCGGAAGGCTTTGAGTTTTCTTACGTTTCATAACATCTTTTAGGAGATGTCTTGCTGATGGAAGACACTCCTTTTTTCTGTTGAGTTTTAATAGGGAAATGGTGACCTAGATATGTAGTGTGCCATTAATGTGAAATATGTGAGTTTAGATTGAAATCTGAGACGACGTGAGAAATGATTTTGACAAATGAACGTAACTGAGGGCACGTCCCACTGACCCCCTACATAGGAAAGGATGTGATGCAGAGTTATCGCATTTCTTTGAAGCCCGATATGCCTCGGAACAGATCAGGCTTCAGAAAAAGTAGTCTTGGAGAAAGAGGGGATAAATGCCTCCATTCCCGCAAGAATAACCCCTGCTATGCGTTTGGCGGAGACAGAAGCATCACCATATTTTGTTCGCCAACCCCTAAGGGTAGATGAACTGCTGGGTTGACTGTGGACCGACTGCCGCTACAACTAGGATTCGAACCCATGCGCTCGACCCTCCGTTCCCTACTGGTTCCCTGTCTGCCTGTGATTGGTCATGAGCGACAGGATGAATCGTCTGATGACTTGACTGTCGAGATTGGAAGATAATGGCAACATATTTCCCCTCCTGTACTATAACTCCTGTCGCTTCCCAGGAACTTTAGGATCTTCACACCCGTTCAAACTGGCTCTATATGTCCTTCCCCAACACACACTTGGCCTTGCACATGCACCTCCCTGTGATTCATAGCTTTCCTCGACAAATTTGCTCGATTAAATGAACAGATACAAAAATACCAATCGGCTTTGAAAGTAATAATAGGATTCTAGTTTAATTAACAGGTATTCCGTTAAAGGTGAACGCTGCAGGCTTATAGCAGGTAACCCGCCGATTGTGAGGGATACCGTCAATAACTCATGACCTGAATGGCTTCATTCTCCCGGCCTGGACAGACTTACCGTCTACTAGCCGTCCACCTCCTGCTGACGGCGACAGCCACCCCCCTCAGTCGTCTCTCTCGACAGGCTGACGCTGTAGATTACTCGGTGCCTGACCATCAGGTTGCCCCAGAGAGAGACCTGTGCTCTACTGTGGCTCCCAAGGCTAGAGTTACAGGTACGTGATCCAGAGATGAAGCTTGGATCTGATTGGATAGAATGGAGACAATTTTGTCTCTGTGCTCGTTGCGTAAGTGCACGCGAGGGCTCTCACTTGACGAATTAAGCTAGATTGCAAAGAGGAGTGAAAGTAAGAAGCACTTATAATAATTTAAAAAGGAGATACGAGATTCATTTTAAGATATTGGATACGGAATGAGGGTGTGTACGAGAGATCAGCGTGTCTTTATGAACTTTATGAGCCTCATGGAATCTAAAGAGGAGTTGCTGCTGCCAAATCGATTTGATGCTAAAATAAGTGGAACAGAAATTTCTTTTCAACTCTGGGTTTCTCTCAGATGAGACCCGTATTACGTTATATTGCGTTCTGTAATTTAGAACTTTTGTATTCAATTGGATGTCACATTAGCCCTTACACCATCGACCCGAAGAGCCTATAACTGTTTGTTGGGTGATATTATTGGCAGTGGGGCAGCGAAAGAGGTTGTGGAAGATGAGGTCAGTGGGAGTGAGCCAACGAGAGAAGTTGTGGCGGGTGAGGTCAGCGGGAGTGAGCCAACGAGAGAAGTTGTGGAAGATGAGGTCAGTGGAGTGAGCCAACGAGAGAAGTTGTGGCAGGTGAGGTCAGTGGGAGTGAGCCAACGAGAAAAGTTGTGGCGGGTACGTCTTCCGATGAGACCCCAGGTGTGGCCTCCCAGGGGCATTCCCACCGCCATCAACATGGCCCAGCGTCCTTGCACACCTCATTGCTGTCACCTCCTGGGAATTTAACGGCGGGTAATACCAGCATTTCAGCCAGGGGGAAGTCCTGGATGTTGGGTCTCGAAAGCAAAGTTAGTTGCTTGTGTGCGCCAGCGTGTATGTGTCTGGAGCAAATTAGGTCATCCTTCCCTCCTACTTCATAAATCCATTTACCTCCGGATTTACCCGAACGCTCCAGATACTGTGAATTAGTAAGCAAGCAGCCACAGACAGGATTTGCTTCGGATAGGTTATTATGGAAAATCTTAATGCAATCAAGACAGTTCATAGAAAATAAATGTTTTTCACTCACTATGATTTTCTCTCTCATTGCAAAAACAATGTGTAGAACACACACACACCCACACACACACACACACACACGCACATACACAGACAGACAGACAGACACACAAACACATACGATGCAACAGCTGGAAAAATATGATCATACGACGCTTCAGTTTAAGGTTGTAAATGCGAATGTAAACTGAACAGACTTCAGAGGAAGGAGAGGTTTCACTAGAAGATGTCAAATAAGGGAAGGAACTCTTCGATGTGCTAGAACCACCAGGAGACATGACGTGAAATCTTGACAGAAATAGAAGCCTTTTTTAAAATTAAAACATAAGAATGAAGATGAAAAATGATATTGTGAATGTGGATGGCGCACAGAAATTCAGAAAGATGTTTCCTCGTCGGTTGAAAAGACGTAATTACCGACTGCTAATTGCGCATTTAATTGTGCTCCATATCAATTCCCTTTCTCAAATTTGCATATAGATTAACTGACTGACTCGTGGGTGTTGGAAGACCTAGTGTGTGTTGTCACCGGTACTATGAACACTCTCATCATGGACATTTTGACAGGAGTGTTTTGTCCTGCATGCTGTCACTAAGGCCAACATAGCGCGGGTCGCGTTGCCAACATGAGCTGCCAGTATTTCAGTCATGGCAACAGAGACGAGGCGGGGGGGGTCTTGTTATTGTACCTACTGTGCCGGCTCTCAGTGTGGCAATAATGGCGAGAGATGAGTTGCCATATGTACCGTCACTACTTAAAACAAGACCAGATAGACGTGAAGAAACTTTTATTATTACCTCAGTACTATCTTTTCTCTCTTGTATGCTAGTTTATCATTCTGTATCTAATCTCTTTTCCACACACCATGATCGACTTTCCAAATTAGAGGCTCACACGGCGGAAGCCATCCTCAACTATGTCCTGCTATGGGTCTATACTCTACTATAGCAACTCAGAGTACAATGCAAATTACGGTAAGAAGTCAGCTGACATCCAGATATATCTAGTGCAATGCCATCATGGCAAATATGAATTGAAAAAACATCACAGAAACAGTAGCAGAGTAACTCGGAGAGACTCCATAACTAGATAATCGAGGAAGGCAAGTAGTTCTCAGATTCCATGATTCGTGTGAAAGCTTTCCCCCTGATTGAGACATGAGAAGAATCACCGGGGAATAGGGAGTCCGAATCATATTGAAGGGGATTCACTGTCGATTCTTGAGATCACGAAATCAAATGACAAGTAATCACTTACCTCAGTTATTGTCTAAAGTTTTTGTCTCGTCTGTATTGATATTTCATGGCACTACAAGCAAGAAATTAGTTACCCATTCCATTTGAAGGAGATTCGTATCTCTTAACACCTCAACAATCTCCAGAATCATTGGCGAATCTTTCGCGCAAAGCGACATGAAAACTCTAAAATTCTGACGTAAACGTATTAGAAAAGATTTCTCTCTCATAAGTGTAAAGTCTGCAGAAAAAACAAGTAAGGAGGGAGAGAGAGAGAGGGCAGAAGTCATTACAAGGATGTGAAAAAAATAGAATTAGGACGCGGACAGAGTGAAGTTACCTTTATTAAGACGGAAAGGGAATCACACGCAGAGAGAAAATAATCTCTGAAAAAAGCTGATGCCACTTCTCTGTAATCATTGCTAAGTGACACATCTGAAGATATAAACTTATTCTGTAACTGTTATCTAGTCCATGAATTCTATTACAATTTCTTAGTTATCTTTATCTTGTTCTATTTATGTTACTCATCTCTGTTTTTGATAAAGGCTTTCTCGTTTTCCTTCATAAAGAATTCTAATTCTGTTTTCTGTTCCACTTTCCTTCGAGGAAAATAAGTGGCGGTGCTTGAGCCCTCGGGCTAACAAGACGTTGCTGGTGAATAAGACCTTATAAAACACCAGCACCTTAGCTTTGTAGGTGTAGAGTGGTGAGTGGTGAGACCCTGAGTGAGTGGTGAGGGCTAGGGTGAGTAGTGAGGCCCTGAGTGAGTGGTGAGGGCCAGGGTGAGTGGTGAGGATCAGGAGTACTGAGGCTCCGGTTAAGTTGTGAGGATTTGGGTCAGTAGTGAAGCCAGGGTGGATCATGAGGGCCTCTTAGTGAGGGATGAGGCAAGTGATGAAGATTCATGAGTTATTGGTGAGGTCCAGGTGACTGGTGAAGAACTATGAAGAAAAAATATCACAACTGAGCGCGTGATCTAGTAAATTCCTTCTGATCCACGGGGAAATGAAACACGATAAGTTCCCAAGTGAACTTTGGTGTAATGATCACATCAACAGGGGAGATACAAGAGAGAGAGAAATATCACAGTCAGTTGGTATACACGGCAAAGACGTCGCTAGGACGTCTCATCTTAATAAACAATGTATACCAACTGACTGATATTTCTCTCTCTTGTATCTCCCCTAATGATGTGATCATTACACGAAAGTGCACTTTGGAACTAATCGTGTTTCATTTCCCCGTGGATCAAAGAAATTTACTAAATCACGCGCTCAATCGTGATTTTTTCTCTCTCTCTATATTTAATGTTTAGAATTCGAGGTTCGTTTCTGTCTCATTATAT
>JAYMFT010401213.1:0-34183 GCA_038088735.1 Panulirus argus | reverse complement strand
AAAAAAAAAAAAAAAAAAAAAAAAAAAAAAAAAAAAAAAAAAAAAAAAAAAAAAAAGGAGCCCATCTTGTTTACAAAACTTGCGTTACACATTACCCGACTCTGCTACAACCAAGATAAGCTAATATCTACAAAATCAAAAGGAAATAACTTGATGTATAGGAATATCTAATTCACTTTAGATTTTAGTCCGAAAAAGTTACATGTCCACAGGACATCATTGATGAAATGCTAAGTTACAGGACCCAAGGATATCTTCAGAATAAAGCATCATTTTGATTATTCAACTCACTACAGGTCAGTCGATTTGAAGACCAGCAATTGCTTTATATATATATATATATATATATATATATATATATATATATATATATATATATATATATATATCTATATATATATATATATATATATATATATATATCCAATTAATCTATTGTATGGAACCTTAATCAGTTTTCTAACTAAACATTTTAGAAAACTTTACTCCAAACAAGCAGCAACCCAATTTCCTAAACTCTTAAACCCACACAAGAATTCCTTGCCTATAGATTTAGGTGTTCCTAAACTCTTAAACCCACACAAGAATTCCTTGCCTATAGATTTAGGTGTAGGCGTTTGAGACAGTGAACGGGTTGCTGTAGAGCTGCCACACCCCCTGTGTCTAGAGCTGACGAAACCCATAAGAAAGATCACACGCCGCCACGTATCACGGAACAGAACAGACTGGAATTTCCTTTCCTACGTGCGCCTTGCACCACACTAATCTTTCATGAGGCATGCACATCAATAAGTACTCGAGAGCTCTGCAATACACATGGGAAATCAATGAATGCTTACTTGCAGTGCTCTCAACATCATCAATTAGTCAATAAATAATAATGAATAAAAAATACACCAGTATTCGGGAGACCACTTGTGAAAGGAAACGTTAGGTAATCAAACTACGTGCAAAGTTTACAATGAGAAAGGAAATGTTCCCTGTACATGAGATACTTTTACTGGCACTGAACCGACGATCGCCATTGAATCCTTACTTCCTTTATCCAACTAAATTCCTTCAAAGTATACCAACTAGAGGCGAACATGCTTTAAACACCACAGTACAACCTACATGTACGCTCTTCAACTCAGCGCAAAATCAACATAATTTTCATTTCAACCAACGATAATGACCACGATACACGAGAATAGTACAGAACCTAATACAATTTATAATAGACTAACATTTAAGCTGTGCAAAGTTTTCCTTAAAGCTACGCTGTGGAGAGACATTATTTATTCTGACTGTACTCACTGCAGAGCTACATACTACAAAGGCTCAACAAACGTCGCCGTTTGTTATGGAGGTGAGGAGCAACCCTTCGAATCCATTCCACTGTTGCTATGCCACGAGCCGGCTAACTTCCTAGTTTCATATTTAGATGGAATGCAGGCACGGACTTAGTAAAACTCGACTCCAACGTTCCTTTGAAGGTTTAAGTTTTTACCCCAACACTTAAAACCGAACTGATTATTGATCTGGGGGGGAAAGGGGAGTTAGTGTGGAGGTGGGTAGTTAATTTTTCAAATGACCTGCTACTTTAATCATCTTCCACTTTGGAAAGTAACTATATAACCACCAAAGCTATCGACGCCATCCAATGTGGACGGTAGGGACCCAAAAAGCAGCAGTCCACCTTTCCGACGAAGCCTTGTAACTTAAGGTCACCTGCGTGTCACTAAGCATCACAAGTAGCATCGGCAGCGAAGCCTGTAAAAGCACCTTTGCCGTGGCCCAGTGTGTTGAATAATGCCGAAAATTCCGGTAACTGGGTACACAAATGTTATGATAAGTACGTACCAACACCACCCTCTACCCCTCCTCCCACGTACCCGTGCCAGAGCGCCACCAGGCTATTCATAGAGGAGGAAGGGCTCTCCTGCACAGCCGTAGACACGGGCTTCACGCGAGTACGGATCAAACACAATCTCATCGACGATTTTTAAAGCCAAATCTATTTGATTGTGAGCTAGTATTCAATCATCAGACTTCCCAAATAGTATAACACAGCTGCTGGATTAAAATAATGAAGAACAACCTATTTCTAGCAGCATGCATTCACGGACCATCACCACGCTAAAAAAAAATCGTTATGGAATCAGCACCTGCTCGCCAGGTTGGGGTAGGTCGTGTAGGTACAGTTGCCAATGAAAGGTCCCAGGTCAATGAAAAGTCCAAAGGTCAAGTATACCTTAACGCTGGTAAGGGCAAGTTGAGTGTAGGAAATACATGGCTGTTGGTAATACCAAGTCGCATCGCCTATATACTAACTCGAGATAAAAGGTGTACTGCGTGTCATAGATCTAATGTTCAGGCCTATCACTAGCTAATGCCCTTATTAAACAATGCCATTATATGTCTACTGATTCCTAACCAAATCCATCACTAGGTTTCTCTGATAAGCGAGGGCAGTCACCCTCTCCCCGGCCGGTAATTCAGTGCAACAGCAAGATCAGAACTGGCCCGGTGCCACCCGTCACGCACCCCCGCCCCTCCTCCAGGCCCCCCTAGCAACACCCCTGCCCCCACAGGAAACCCCACCCGAAAGCATTGCAGTCACGTGATCAAGCCCACCAAAGTACGTGTTTTGTCAACCTCTACTTTCTGACCCCCAACAGAGGAAAGACGTTTCTTAAATACCGCACAATGACAACTGGCTACTCACTGTCCTTTCAACATTATTTCTGGAAAGACTTCGCCCTCTGGCGCTAAAATCTGCAGTGCACCATAAAAAAAAGGGCTTTACACAAGACCATAATTCCCGTCAAGAAAATCCTCTAAAATATAAAGCCTAGAGTCTAAAAACAACCCTAAAAACTGTTGATTCATCAATTTTCCTGCTATCAAGCCCCAACATCCGAGATCAAACACAGGAAAGCGAAACTCCAGATAAAAGCAGATAACCAATGCCGGATCAATACTAGGAGATGCAGGATCTTGCTTCCTTCGTGTCCAGCAGGGGGATCCATAGTCCTGCCACTTACATAAGGCACCTGAGAGGGTCTGGCCAACCTGCGCGGGGAAATGAGAACCACACCAGCTTCTGCTGCCAAGGAACGTAACTGTCAAAAGCAATTGAGCCGGCTCTCCCACTTCCTTAATATTTAGCGCAATCAACCCAGTTTCTAGCACTTTAATAGTGTTCTGCATTAAGTATACGCAGTATGGACCTCGCCTACAATACTACGAGTAAATGACAGTCGGTGTTTTGGCTTAAAATTGGGAAAACCGTTAATCCAACTTACCTCTGATGGCGACCAAGGTCAGACAGGACGGCTTCAGTCAGCTAGCCAGCCGACGGAAATTTTCGTAGTCAAATGAGCTCATAAACTCGCGATTATCCAAATAAAATCAAATCGATCAGCCATTAAAGAGGACCCAATATATCTTAGAAAAACGTGTGATAAAAGGAATACCATAAAATAAAATCTCTGATTAATTTAAGTGTTTGTGGTTAAATTCCACAATACGGTACTGTCAAGGCAACTAAGAAACATGCCTGAGGTCCCTGAACAAATGCTTTTTTTCTCCCGAATTTTGTGTATAACAAGTTTTTCTCAAAATCTAAATGTCACACTCGATTCGATAAACTAGATAACGGTAACTTGAATATGATAATACCCAACTTTGTATTTTATGATAGTCTCTCACCCGAAATGTTTCGTAATCAGTCTCCATATTTATCGATCAGTTTCTATGGTAACATTGATAAGGTATCTTTAGCACTGCCTACTTGTAAATTGCTTTTATTTTTACTAAATATCAATTTTTCTAGAGCTGGGTACGTACCACCACCCAGTGCACTCGAGATATACGAGTGATGGCGTTTGTAGTCACCTGCAAAGCCAGGCATGGCACTTTACCTTGGCTAATGCGTATAATTCTAAAAATATATAACAAAGCAATCAGTGCCCCCTGCCAAAACTTACATAAAAAAGAAAAAAACCGACACGTGTGGGGGATTTTCATATATATCTGCTCCATTGAGGTGACTGAGAGGTTTATTTCGACACCGTTAACAAATGCAAAAATAAAATTATGCCCCATCAAAGCCCAAGCAGCTACAAGAGAGGAGGGAGAAATAATACCGACATTATAGTCTGTTGGTCATATGGTTGAGAGACCTGGTAGAGAGAGGTCGTGTTCCCCAGCAGCAGCAGCAGCCCGAGTGGCAGCTTCCTCCGTGGACACTGCACAAGGCTCGTCATGGCTAAGACGTCGCCGCCAACCACCATCCCCAATGGGATCAAATTCCTGTTTGGGGGCATGGCAGGGTGAGTAGCAAGTGGCAGCGAGGGTAATGGAGGAGTATTAGCAGCTTGAGCATTGGCAGGACGTGGTGTAAAGGGGGGGAATCAGGTGGGGCCTGGTCGAGACCTTGGGTCCGACACCTGCTTGTGGCCTGACAACTGCGCTCTGTAAATGGCACTTACGCTGACGCTGAGCTTACAGATAATTTTCCCGTAGATATGACGTGGTACAGCAGTAAATAATCTATTGTTCGGGGATTATAACCCCTTAAACGACCATCACATGCACGACTTGCAGTACGGCCCTTGAACACGGCAATTACGACGACTACTTGCCCGTAGGCATCACCCAAGGGTTAAGTCAAGATGCTTTGATGGTTATACCAAATGGTTGTCATCACCCAAGGGTTAAGTCAAAATGCTTTGATGGTTATACCAAATGGTTGTCCCGTCGTATGGGATTAATTTTAGCACCGTATCCACGACTTAACCTAAAAATATATATATTTTTGTCGATAAGCCACATGAATATGGGTGACTTTTCTATATCACTGGACACCACTGCGACATACAGAATGAATTAGAGTGTCTGTTACCAGTTATTAAAGTACTGATAATCAATCAGTACTTTGTCAAACTGAAATGATCAACAACTGATACTGTGTTTTTTAATCTCAACACCTGCAGAACAGAATCACTCAGTATGCAGAAATTATAGAGAGGACTAAACTAGACTTGGCAAGAGTGTATTTTTAGTGGGTATATAAGTTTAAGGGCATCACAGAGTTACTTATGGAAATGTGACAGAAAAGCCTAAGTAATTTAGAAGGGCAGTATGATGACATATTATTCCTACAATAATAAAAGATGGTAATTTACTAGATTAGCTTCTCATTGAAACAAGTGACTTTCTCGTGCAATGGTTGTGCCACATAGTTGTTGAGAAAATTATCAAAGTTATGAAGGATGATATGGAATATCACAGTATGTTTTATATTAAATAAAGCTATAGTGGTGAGGTTTGTGAATCTTAGGGAAAGTGTCAAAAATTATTGTAAACATAAGTGAAACACCTTTAAAGAACAGAACTTACGAAAACCTTACTTAGTCTTCCTAGCAGCAGAAATCGGTTACTAAAAGTACTGCACGTATTGCTGTAAGCTTTATATTAGATACTGTGATACTGTTCTGCATTGGGTCATGTAATGTTTACAGAATACAAGAATAGTTGCAAAATTTGATTTGAAGCTTAAATTTTCGTCACAGTACTGAATGGTAGGCAGCCACCGACTTGGGAGGTATATATTACCTGTACTATCCACCTTAGTAGTGGTAAGGTTATTGACGGCTGCATAGTGAGCCAGCCCTTCATTGGTTAAGTTGCACTACTGATCCATGTATCTATCTTTTCTTTCTGCCTCACCCACACATGGACTGCTGGCATTCTCTCCACAATCATGTAATCTCTCCTTTGTCACAAATAACTCTTTAACAACACCTAACTCACGCAACTCAATCTTCTTAACTCTAGACTTTCTAGCCGTGAGCCCTATGAGCTAGCTGTGCCTTTTGGCAAAATGGTAGTAGCAATAGATAGTAGTAGTAGGTAGGAACATTAGGTAGAAGTAATGGGTTGGAACGATAGGCAGGAACATTTGGCTGACATTAGGTAGTAGCAGTCAGTAGGAACAGTAGGTAGGAGTCTTTGGAGACACTTCACTAGACTTTCCCTCTACCAGTTGCTTGTAGAGGGTGAGGCACTAAAAGCTAAGAATCAGCATTGGGGTTTCACTTGTAATGGAGACCCTTTTGCCGTGGCTACCCACTTGAAGTAGTTCCTGCAGGGAATGGGCATCAAAGATATAGGTAAATAGTCACTACTAAATATTGGAAGACTTAAGTAGTGAGGGTTATCTTTAAAGCAAAATGTGGTTCAGTCCATTGACAGCATGTAAACCCCAGCATACCACATCATTCCAATTAACTCCATCCCTTTTGATGATAATAATACTAAAAATATGATAATACAAACAATAAAATGAGCTTCCCACATGAACAAATATTCAGGCTGCAACTCTACCAGCCATACAACATGTCCCTCCTTATGCCGAAATAATAAATATTTCGCTATACAAATAAAGTTATAATAATTTCCTCATTAATGTTTTACATTTATAAAAATGTAATTATATTTTCATATTTACACTATTTACCATACATTTTCATCAGTTTCTGTGCACATGATATGCCAAGACACATTGGTGTCTGCACAAAGGAGCACCACAGTCTTTACATAACATGTTCTTTGAAATTTTCTTTGCCATGGATTAGTGCAAGAATAAACATAACACTTGTGTCATGCTCGTCTCACCTTCCATGGTTGGGTTAGGGTCTGCAAAGTGTCTTTCAGTCAAATGTGATTGACACATACCTAAGTGACAGCTGGATTACACAGGCTTTGTAGTTTCAATCAATCAGATGGCAAATAAATTCCTTATTGAAATTAATTTTGGTTAGCATCACTTATTTTAAGACATGAATATGTTCTCCAATGATATTGTAGGGTTCTGAGAATAATGTAATAGGTACAGAGCTTAAATATTTTATTAAACAATGTAAATAAGGCAATACTGGTGAGAGTTGTGTGTATCAGGGAGAGTGTGGGAAAAATCAGTATAAAAGTGGCTTATACACTTGTGAAAATGCAACATAACCAATGAAACCTGCACTTAACCAACATAATGACATTCATGATTAAGCATCAAAGAAATGCTTATAGATACCAGCAAACACAAAACAGAATGAGCAACCAATCAATCATCTACAGCAAACCTGTTTAACCTATTCGATGCAAGTGATGTGTTATACCTAGGTAATTTTTTGTCTTCTTTGCGGCAGTAGTGCATACGCCTTGATTTTTTTTTCTGTTCACTGCACCTGGGTTTTATGTATACAGCCATTAATAAAAATAATGGGATTTCATTCATTTTTCTTAGACACAACAGCCTAAATATCATCAATAACCTCATCAGCACATGTGCATATGTCGGGATAGCCTACACAAGATTTATGCCTTCACGGTATGTCTATATTTTTGAAACAATAATATAAAAATAATGGATAGTACTGATGAATGCCCTTAGTATTCATTATTTTGGGGACAAAAACACTTGTGAACATACCACGCATTTCTATGTACACCTGTAAAGTCTTGGAGCACCTCATACGCCTTGCAGTGGAGCAATACAAGTTAAAGACTGAAAAGCATGCATAGAAAGGTTTCTTACCAAATCTAAAACTTAATTTTCTGTTTTCATCATAGCTGTTCCTTATTCACACTTTTCCATATATATTAATGTCATTAATAAATTTGTTGTCATTTCGTTAAATTATCTGTAGTGGATGCTAAATATATATAGGTGTTACATGACTCTGCCGGCTCAAGTCTTCAGTGCAAATGAAAAGTCATCTTTAGCAAGGTTACCTTCATTAGCTGAGAAATGCAGATACTTTTGGAATGAGTCCTTTGATGAGACCGTACTTACAGTAAAAAAGCCTTGCTAGAGGTGACTTCTCTTGCAGTATCCTACGATGAGACCGTACTTACATTAATAAAGCCTTGCTAGAGGTGACTTCTCTTGCAGTATTACCTCTTGTAGGCAGAGCATGATAACACCCGGTAATATATTTTATTTATGGTAATACCCCCAGACTAGTTTCTATAAAAGAGTCCTAGTGTTAACCAGAACCTTTCTTAAGGTTCCTGGAGGACAAAACTGCTCTGCTTCCAGTAAGACCACCTTTGTTTTAGAAATTCTGACACTTTACAACTAATGGCACAGTCATTCAAAGGTGGCTTTTTGCTTGTGATGAAACTTTGAGCCAGTGACACCTATCCCTGCAGATAGGGTAAAAGTAATACTGCCCACATATTCCCTGTGTTTCATTGAAGGCGACTAAGAGGGTATGGAACGGGTGGCTGGAAATCCCCCTTCCCCTATTACTTTCCCAAAGAAATAATAGTGCAAGGAGTGAGGTGAGGATTTTTTCCATCAAAGGCTCTGCCATCTGTTCTTGACACTACCTCGCTCTCGTAGGAAAAAATATATATATATATATATATATATATATATATATATATATATATATATATATATATGCGTGCTTGGTTGCCATTTTCTGCATTACCAAGATAGCACCAGAAATGTACAAAGAAAGACTACATTCACTCTCATCCATCTCTAGCTGTGCAATTCACACACACACCATTTTTTTTTTCAGATAACCATTAAAAAATAACTAATGGCTTAAGATAATTAGGTATAGTGATTTGGAGTGCATTAATTTCATATTTCACACTACTTATTCCACCTTTAAATACTTTGCTAATATGATTGTGATGGCATCTTTTAAGTATGTAGCAAAGTAAAATGAGCAGCAGTTCTTAAATCATTGTATTTTGAAATACATTTTCAAAGTAACTTAACACACTTTAACTTATATTTCTATTTTGTGCAAGGTTGAGTTATCTTTTCCCTTATGACATTGCTACCAAACGTTCAGTGCACACTAAAATACTAGCACATAGAACTTAAGGCATTTATTTTGGGAATGCTCTGATCACATGGACACAGATTTTGCTTTGGGTACAAGTGTCCCTAAATACTTGCGAATGAGATTGCAAGTGAAGAGGATCTCAGGCACTACTGGCAATTTTCCAGCACTTAAATATACTGGCTTTACCCTCATTCTACCGAGTTTATCCATTACTTGTATCCATTAGCTACGAGTAAATAAGATAGGGGACAGTATTTGAAAGTCAAATGTAGGGTTGTAAGTAGGATTCATTTGCCAGTGAATTGAATGGAAGTTGTAGTTTTTCAAGGAAAGATACCGAAAGTATTTCCTTTTGCATGTATGAAAGTTTAAACTTCAGATTTTTGTATATTTTTTTAAACCTCTCATATACATCATTCTACCATTTTTTCAACTGGAGTAATATTGCTCCTTTTGAATTCCATTTAATGTGAGGGTAATGATGCACTTTTTGGTGACTATCTATGATGTACTGTTTGTTTTGAAATTTTATTTAAATATGTGTAACAGTTTATGATGAGAAATCTCCCATTTATCCCTTGGTATCCTCTGGTAAAGGAGTTTTCACTATATGGTCATTTGACTTGTTCACATCACCATCTGCATACAGCAAGAAAGTTGCAAATGTGATGGCGCCAAAGCATTCTCATCAGGTCAATTAAGTAACTCTTTTCAGTTTCCTTTTGGAACCATATTAATTAAGAACAGTTACGACTTTCTACCCCTATAACAATGACAGTAATAAGCTTGTTTGGGTTTACATATTGTTTAATATATAAATTTTGAAGACATTGAAGGTGAATTTCTGTGGTATTTTACTGGCTAATGGACTTTAGATATAATGGCTGTATTATCTCAAACGATATGGTATTGTATTTTTGAGGGTATGTTGTAAACTGTATGAGATACTTTATATAACATACGAGACACTTTAGAGGATGAAGGGAGAGAAGAGTGTTGAATTTGTGATCAGTGTTGCATATATGTTTGATTATTATTTATTTTTGATGTTTAAAGATAATCTAATTGCCCTGACTTTCAACAGCATGGGTGCCACCTGCTTTGTTCAGCCCCTTGATCTTGTGAAGAACAGAATGCAGGTGGCAGTGAGTAAAGAACACAAGACAAGTTACCATGTGATAAAACATGTAATCAAATCGGAGGGCATCTTGGGAATGTATTCCGGGCTTTCTGCAGGTCTCTTACGACAGGCGACGTATACAACCACACGTCTTGGTATCTACACATGGTTGTTTGAGAAAGCCTCTGGGTAAGGAGCATTTTAGTTTATACAGTATTAAAAAACACCTTGATTAAAATTTTTATAATTCTGAAACAAGAAATAAAAATTGTACTGTATGATAAAAGTATGCTTTGGTAGAAGTGTCAGAAGGTGAGGGATGCTATACATCCATAGTGGAATTAGAGGGGAAAAGAGAACCAAAATTAGTGTCTGTCTGGAGAATCAGCTAGAGAGAGAGAGAGAGGAAGAAGAAGGTAAAGGAAACATATGTTAACAGTTGTTGCTTTTGGCCAAAGACACACCAGTGGAAGAAGAATGATTATCACACTTTCTCCGAAGAAACACTGCATTACCTCATCATTAGGAACTTTGCTGTGATTCTGGATTGGTATGAAAGCTGATCAAGGGATGAAGGATCATTAGCTGTCTAAGTCTGTGCTCCAGTTCCTGTCTGAAAGGAATCTTGGAAGAAGAGTGGATATATGCCTCCATTTCATTTGTAACAAGTTGTTCCATATTCTCGGTAGAAATAGAAGTATCACTCTAAGAAAAGCAGTAGGCTCTCAAAGGACTATCAGAGTTTTTCTAAGTTAGTCTTGTTTGTACTGTTAAAGTGCCATAGTTGGCATAAGGTGATGGAGGTGTTGCGAGTAAAGATATATCCTTGTTTAAGATTTGGTAAACCAGTTTGGGAGGAATTATGTTATATCACAAGGGAGTGAAGATTAAAAACAAATTTAGACTGTAAGGGTAGTGGTAATGGCAGTATGATACTTGAGTATCTAGATTGGTTGATAATTTGATGTGAATCATAAAAAATGAAGAGTAAACACTTCAAATGTCAGCCACTCCTTTTGTGGGGCGCTCAAGTTACCAGTTAGAATGTAAGACTCAGTATGCCATGTAGCAGGAATTAACATGATTGAAATATATTTTAAAAGCTTGAGTTACAAAAGAATTAGGTGAAAGAGAAAATTAGTTGTATTTGAGAAATAAGTGTGCCTTTATAATACAAAACGTTACTGAAGTGAAGAAGGGTTGCCTCATGATTGTAAAGTAGGCATCAGGAGGAGACTAAGTAAAAAGGCATTAGAAATGAAATTTTATTGAAGCAGGAATGATTAAGAGTAACCTCTGAAAGTTATTATGAAATATAAAAAATTCTTGGCAGACTTTACAGTAGTGCTGCACTTTTTTAAGAGTGGCTAGAGACTAGAAGCTATCCTTTGGAGGACATCTAAACTTATGCCAGGTTATTATTTCAGGCATAATTTTATTTGGATATGAGGTTTGATCTTCAAATAATCTAGCATATTGCTACTTCTGCTGCTTTTTTTAAACATGTTGAGCATTTTATTAAACTTTGCAAATTTTTTGCTAACAGCTACAACCTGCTTATTTATAAAATGCAAGTCTTTTGCTACTTCAAAAAATAATTATTATTCATCTTCAAGTAAGTTTTCATGCAAAACCATTATTAAGAAGTTGATGCATAGGATTGTCTCATTTAGGAATGATAGTAGAAATATTAGCTCTGAGGAAGGGTGATTAATCATTAAATTAATCCTTTTGATCACCAGTTTAGGAAGCAAAACAGGTTTGCAGGGTAATGAATTAATAGAAAGACAAGCAGTTAATGACTTATTGGACAAATATGTAATTCTTGATTGAATTAGTGCAATCTAATGCCTTAGTCCTGCTTAGATAAGCCTTACACTTAATTGCTGAATACTGAGATAAAGTATTACTGATAAGCACAGGCTCTTCCATTATTAGTATGGTAATGACATTTTCCTTATCTTAACCATGGCCATTAATGTGCCAGTGCCAGTTGAGGATATTCACAGCTACCTGCTTGCTTGGATACTTACTTTGCTGTGAATATAAACTCTGGTCCTATGGGTTTTGGATATGGAGTTTTAGAATCCTCTGTCCCTTTAAGTCCCCTTAAACAGTATTATAAAAATTGCTTTATAAAAATAGTAAATTTTCGACTTAAAATAGATTGCAAGTGAATGGATCTTTCTTGACAGGCCCAATGGTGAACCTCCTAACTTCTTTGTCAAGGCAGGCCTGGGTATGGCAGCTGGTGTTGTGGGATCCTTTGTGGGCACTCCAGCTGAGGTTAGTTTCACCTTATACCATACATCAAATGTAATCCATTGTGTGTATGATTAACTTCATTATTCATCATTTCCCTAGTTAGTCAGCCACATAAATCCCTCATGAAACATAGCTTGATCTGAATTTCTTTGTTGTGTTACTTCATAGTATTTTGTACATAATGTCTTAGGCATTTTGTTTTCTTAATTCATATCATTTTCAAAAATGATCCATATACTTTTCATTTGATAGCTCTGTTGGGTTAATTAGTAATTTTGCATATTGGGTTTTCTCCAGGTAGCTCATACTTTTTCTTAAAGATTCCAATGTTTTCTAACTACCTCTGCCAGTTCTATGGATTAGGATGGTGACTGCATTCATGTCATGTATCGCCCTCCTCTTTACTCTTCCATTGTATAGGTACTCGCTCATTTCTTCTACCAGACAGTCTCCTCATACATCAACTTTAAACAAACTGACCCTGTCACCATATGACAATCCTTAGAGCAGGTCTCCTATTTTCATATGACCACTTTTCTTGCCACTGTTCTGTTATCCAGCCAATTTATACCACTAGCAGTGTATAGAGGTCTCTTCTGTTGATGGGAGGGCACAGGAAAAGATTCTGCGCTTTTCGATATCCTCACAATCACTATTATGGGTGCATGACTTTTACCCTGCAGCCCTTGTGTATATGGTGACCTCATAGAAAACATGTGCATTGTTGGATGATCTTAAGTGATGAGGAGGAACATGTGATATGTATCAGTAGATGTGGAAGGTGAAAAAGGATAACATGAGAAAAGTGAAGATATGAATGAAGGCAATTTTTTGCAGGATTACAAAAAATGAGGAGATTAGCACATGAGGCCATCCCCAACACCCTCAGCTTGGCAATTTTTCTCATGCTAGAAGTCACTATCCTCCCCACACACACCAGCCACTCTCTTGCAGTCATTTTTTTCTGCAAGTAGTGTAATTACTTTAAATGTATTAATGCTATTTACCATTATTGGTATGCCTGTGTATGAAATGAGAGTTTTCAACTAAGTTTAAGAGAAAGAAACGAAACCTTCTTTATCCTCCCGTTATGTGTCAGCCACTCTCTCTTATGTTTCTAGTGTAAGTAGTATAGTATTTCTAAATTCACCACCTACTCTGCACCTATATTGTAAACAAAGACTAGTAGATATTAACCTCACATCCTTCTTTCGTGTCAGGAACTGTCAGGTGTGTCAACCACACACCCTCTACCCTCACTCAGCAGCTTACCAGGCGAACATAAAGGTGTTGATATAAATTTCTTCTTTTTCTTTAGCATGCCATCATATTTCATAAAAGAACTTTTTAATTGCACACATGCAGAGGGACACTGAATACTGCTGTATAAAGGTCGAAGGATATTTCATCATTTTAACCATCTATTCTGTTTACATACCTGTACCTCATCAGGAAACTCCTTTACTTTTTCAAGTGTTCAATTTAATATTCCCCGATTCCCATATCATGACTGCCATTGCACATTTTGAAGTTCCCTTGCTTTTTGACATCTTTAATTACACCATTCTTCCATCTTTCCTCACATTCCATATGTATTTGATGTTAGAGGTTCCCTTGTGCTTACTCCTTTTACTAAACCTTTCACTACAGTGCCCTAATTCCTGACTTCTGAAGTCCACATCCCAATCTGCGTTACCATACAAGTTGTTAAGAGTTTTGAGGTTTGTGCAATTTCCACGATTAAATCTCCTCTTCAAGTCCTGTCACATCTCTGCTCTTTTAAATGCCTCATTTGCCACAGTCAAAGCTCAAGCATTAAATAATTACTTTTTCCAGTTGGTGTATCCAGTATGCTTCTTAATATCCATGCTGGTATGTGTGAAGATTTAGTAGTGATGTGTACCAGCTTTGAAGGGAGGCTGAACACGGGTTGGTTATGGGCAACTGCTGTGCCTAGGATTCAAATCCACGTGGGCCCATGCTAACTCACTGTCAGCAACACTAACCACTCACATATGTGGGTGTGTATGTGTGTCTAAGTTTCCAAATAAAAGTTCTTCCTGATAGGAGGTAAAGCAGGCCAAGGAAGCATTTGTTATTCATCTGACCTACAACAAGGATTACTAAGTGGACAGCCAGTGTTCTATCAATATCTCTGATGCTTGTTCCCTCCGGGAGCCTCTTCATAGGGTGAACATGGCTAAAGGGTCTCCAACTGGTGAACTCCAGTGCTGCTTCTTAGCCTTTTGTGCCTCACTCTTAACAAGCCACTGGCAGAGTGCAACTGTAGCACAGTGTTTCCAGGTGCTCCTGCCGCCTTCTACTTGTACGTAATGTTCCTTCCTACTATTACTGTCTATTGCTCCTACCATTTTGCCAAAAGGCAGGGCTAGCTCATAGTGCTCACCGCAGAAAAATCTAGAATTACGAAGTATGAGTTGCATGAGTTAAGCGTTGTCAAGTGTTACGTGTGACAAGGAGAGATTGTATGTTTGTGGACAGAATCCCTGCAGTCCACGTTTGGGTGAGGCAGAAAGAAAAGACAGCTACCTGGGACAGAGGAGTGCAACTTGACAACCACTGAAGTGCTGTTTACTACGCAGCCATCACTAACCTTCCCAATACCCAGGTGGGTAGTATAGGTAATATATCTCCCTGGTCGGTGGCTGCTTACCAACTCTTATGAAGTATTTGTGAATTTTTTGCTGCTCTATGCCATCTGTTCCAAAATAGTTTATGACTTCAGCCAAATAGTATTAAAGGCAAGTATCTGGGTTACAGAGGAAGCATTTGGTATTGTGCCTTTCCTTCAAAATTTTTCTCCTTAAAGCAGTTGCATTTTTTTTTTTTTTTGAGACTTTTCTGAATAGAGCAGTTGCATTTTTTTTTCCATACAGCACTATCACATGCAGGGTGATACTGCATTGTATTGTTTGGATGTTTTGCTTGATGCACATTCTCAGACACCATTAATATGTTTGTACTTGTCTCTGTTGTCTCATGAAGGCATATTCTGAATTGTTTTGCGTAAATTATTATTATTATTTAAGGTATACAAAAACGCATCTGTTCTGGATTTCAAAAATTTGCTTTGTTTTCATGCAAATTGTTAGATTTGACAAAGTAACTTCAATGCTTTGCAAGAAACTGTAATCAGCACCAGCTCATTAAGACCTTTTTTCTGGAATTGCTAACTAAGAGATTTCTTTGCACATTTGTCACGATACATATTTGCCTATATCATTGCTGTTAACCATTTACTGTGTATTTGTAAGCACTAACACAGTCCACTGAAATACATAACAGGCACCATTATAACACATATACCATTGTAAAATAGTTTGTTCACAGTAATATTAACTTTGTTTCATTGCAAAATGACCCATGAAGCTGAACCTTCAAGAAAATATTGATTAATGTTGTACAAATATGCCATAAAATATAAAATCTTGAATGAAAATAAATTATTGCATATGAATAAAAGGCAGACAAATGCAAATGAGGATCTTGGGAAAAAAAGGATGAATTGAAATATATGGAAGAATTGTTGTTTATTTTGGAAGGAAATAAGTAGATGCACGAGGAAAGTTTGTATGGAAAGCAAAGGTGCAATGGATGTTTTTGAAAGTAGGAAGATGTTCAAGGGAAGTTTTTATGAAAAGTAAAGGAACAAAGTATGATTTTGGAAGCAAAAATGTAGGTGCACAATGGTAGTTTGTATGAAAAGCAAAGAATACTTTTGAAAAAAAAAAAAAAAAGTAGATGCACAATTGAAGTTTGAACGGAAAACAAAGGTGCAAAAGACTATACAGGAAGTAAGTATGTGCACAGTGGAAACAGATTTGCAAAGGATGATTTAGGAAGTAGGTGCACAAAGGAAGTTTGTATGGAAAGCAGTAGAGAATAGAACAAAGCCTACAACAGGTGGAGAGAGTACTATAAATTGATGATTGGAGATAGAAAGGAATTCAAACAAGCAACAGCCCATTGGGTCCCTTCAAGGCAGTTTGTAATAGTGGAAGATATCAGAAACTTATATATTACTATGGTAAAAGTAGAAAGGCATACAGATAATTGAAAGACAAACCTGCAAACTGTCATTGTGACTACAGAAATGCAAATAATTTTAGTCTTGGACTGTAAGTGAAACATTTAAAAGTTTTCTTAAACGTGATCTATAGTATTGCTTTTAGGCACTGACTGGTAATTCATTTCATATGTTAACAGTTCTGTTGAGGAAATAGTACTTGACCTCATATGAATAAAGCTTTTGCCTCTGAATTTGTATCCATTACTACTAATGAAATCAGTCGAATCAAGTCTCAGGTACCATAGTGAGTGAATCAAGATTATCAAAACCTTTAATAATCTTGAATACCTGTATTAGATCACCTCTTAACCTTCTCCTTTCGAAGGTAAATAGATTAAAGTTTTTTGTTGACTCTCACAGGATTTCTCTCTCAATGTGGGAATCGTTTTAGTGGCTCAGTGCTGTACTCTTTCCATGTCTTTTCAAGTAGGGTGACGAAGACCGGCTAATATTCAAGATGGGGGTGCACTTTCATACATTTTAGAGTAATAATGGTTTTCATAGACAAAGTCCTACCTATAAATCTAGAATCTTATTTGCTTTTTTTTTACCACTTCTGTGCACTGCTTACTTGACTAAGTCACCAGAGATTATGATGCCTAAGACTTTTCCTTGTTTACCTTTTACAGTTCAACAGAATTCATAATGTAGCTTGTTGCTCTTACTACCGATATGTAAAACTCAAACTTTGCACTTATCGATATTAAAATTCATTTGCCACCTTTAGCCCAGACTTTCAGTTTGTCTCTGCTAGTTTGAAGCTGTAAGATGTTCCAGTTTACATGTAGATTTATTTCCCAGCTTAGTATCATCTGCAGATTTTATTTCACAATGCAGCCCATTATCAATATCAATAATATATGAGAAAGATATCCAGTCCTCTAGACTGATACTGCATCACTTATTATTGTCTGACATTTCTGAGGCTTGATCATTAATTGCAATTCTCTGTTTAGGGGCAGTTAACCAGTTTCTTGCATATCCACAGAAGTACAACCCAATCAATACCATGTGACAGCTTTTCCATGAACCTTTGATGCAGAACCTTATCGAATGCATTTGAAAAATTTAGATAGATGACAACTGCTTTACTTTCGTCATCCATGTCAAACATGAGCAATTTTGCTAAAAACCAGGGTGGGAATGGTTAATTTATTAAGTGGTGGTCTCTGAATGGTTTACAATTTTATCTCAAGTAATGGTTTCCAAAAGTTTTCCACTAAGAAATGTTATGCTAATGAAATGATAACGTAACTGGACACGCTAACTAGATGATAACCTAACTGGACAATAATTTCTGGACTGACATTTTCTTTCTTTTTTAAATTTCGGCATTACAATGACAAATTTGTATTCCTATGGAATTTTTCTCTTACCGAGCAACATTGAAATGAGCAATCAAGGGCTCAACTATCTTATTTTCATGTGTCTCATTGCTAAGATAAAAATTTTTTCAGGGCCTGCAGTTTTATAACAGCCATGGGTATTGAGACAGCAGATAAAGGGAGTGTGGTCTTAATATTGTGAGAGAGGAAGACATTGCAGTCAGGGTGAATGGAGCAGTAATGCATTTAAAAAGATGGCAGAACTGGCAATATAGATGAGGTGGTTAGTGAAACAGAGTGGTGGTAGGTTGCACAGCATATGGCACCATGGATATATAGTGCCTTATTGTATGAAGGACTGTTTTCTGTAAGAAAAGAAGTGAAGTAGAAATGATTGTTAGTTTAGATAGGAGCAGTTAGATTAGATAGGTACAGTTGGCAAGGACTGTACAATTGTGGAGGTGGCAAAATGATTTGGTTACTGAACCTCACATAGGTGAAGCAAAAGATGTAATTAGAATGAAGAGGTGGTGTAGACAGTATTTTTGCAATGAGGCACATAATACATAATGTTATAGGCCCTTAGTTTTTACTGCCCATTTTGAAATTACATTTTAACTGTCCCAAATGATTTCTCTCTCACTTTCATATTCTGCAACAAATCAGTATCATCCCTATACATCTGTAATCCTCCACTCCACACTTGCTATAGTATCCAACATTTGCTGTTTTTCTCCTATCTTTAGCATTGTACCCCATTTGTAAGTATACCAGATAACCATTGTAATGTTAAACTGGCTGGACATATTCTCACATTAATTTCAAACGATTCACTTTAATATTGTACCATTTATTTTCTCACGTGCACTTGCATTACTCAGAAGTCTTGCACATTATAGCGCTAATATTTCTGAAATATGAATTTTGTGATTAACTAATTGTAGATTTAATATCCTTGAGTTAATGGGTCACAACATTTTCTTGACTGGTTTTGAAGTCATCAGAACAAAATGAAACAATTTATCTGAAGCTCTTGCAATGAAACACCTTACAGGAATATTTCAGCTCTATAAGAATGCATCTTTTTTGGAATTCACTGTAAACTTTCATATTTTGAGAAGCTGAAGCTTTTAGCATTTTGATAATTTTCATTGGTCTATTGTATCGTTTGTGCAATTGACTTTTCATTTTATTAAGTCATATGTAGCTAATTTTATTGATAAAGCAAGTGTCCTGAGGAATTTAATATGCTCCATTATTTCTTTGATGCCATAGTATAATCTAGTGATTATTTCAGGTATCACTAATTCGAATGACTGCAGATGGTAGACTGCCCTTAGCTGAGCGTCGTAACTACAAAAGTGTATTTGATGCCCTCATCAGAATGACAAGAGAAGAAGGTCTTTTCACCTTGTGGAGAGGAGCCATACCTACCATGGGGCGAGCCATGGTTGTCAATGCTGCACAGTTAGCATCGTATTCACAAGCCAAGCAAGCACTTTTGGGAACTGGTAAGAACAGTATATACGATTATACCTATGAGTATTAACGAAATGTTTTTCGTCATTAGTTTTATGTATTAACAAAAATAGAGGAAATGGTTTCTATTGATTTGCAGGTGTACAAGACTACTTGCTACACTGTGGAGAAACTTGTTGTGAAATTATTAGATTCAAAAATTTAATTACAGTTGATGAACAAAATTTCAAAGTGGTAAGAAGGGTGAACAAGGAAATTAGAAGATGGTGTATGTATTTCTTTGATATCTAGGATTGGGGAGAAAATGTTATCCATGTATCACCAGTGTTTTGAATAAGGTGATTGGTGTGTGCATGAAAACTTTTCCCTCCTAAAGAAAGAACAGGCATGGAAAAGTAAGGCTCAGTCATCTGTTCCTGATGCTCCCCAGGTGTTACCCAGAACCTCTTTTCAAAGTCTTCTAAACTTCAAGCCTTACCAGTGGTGATATTCCACTTGCATTGTAACCTCATAGGGGGGAATTCTGGTAACACCTGTTTACCTGTGTGTATGTTAAAAAATATCTTTGTGAAATCATGCCTGAGGGAAACAATTGCAGAGTACATACTGGCTAACCACCCACCTTTACATGGTCCAGTACCCTACCACACCAGTACAGAGAAGAATGTATTACTTAAGGGTTTATCTTTGCTTATGGATAATATGCACATACATACGTAGAAGGTCATAAGAATATACAGCATGGGAGGAAAGCTGCTAAAAGTTTTTATCAAGGATGTAAGGCATGTGCATGAGTAGGAAGAGAGGACAAGAAATGATTCCAAGTAAAGGCTGGTCAGTGGCAGGGATGGGTGATGTCACCTTGGTTGTTTCATTTGTTTATGAAAAGGGAGTCAAGGGAGGTAAATGTGAGAGTCTGTAGGGGATGAAAGGGCATGGGAAGTGAGGCAGTTGTTGTTTGCTGAAGACATTTTGGAAGGGTGTTTGAAAGGAGAAAGTTGTTATTGTGAATAAAAGCAAGGTTATTAGGTTAACCAAAGTCGAGGGAGAGGTTAGTTGGGAGTGCGAGTTTGAAGGGAAAAAAATTGTAGGAAGTCACGTGTTTGGATATATGATGAAGAGTGAAGAGACTGATCTATCTACATCTCCGATGCTTGTTCTTTTCTGGAACTCCCTTAAGGGGGTGCCCACAGCAATAGAGTCTCCATAACTAGTGAACTCCAGTGCCACTTCTTAGCCTTTTATGCCTTACCCTTAACAGGCCACTGGTAAAGGGCAACTCTATATCATTGTTTTCAGAAGCTCCTGCCTAATGATCCTACCAACTACTTGTACCTAACGTGTTTGTTGTTATTAGTCATATTAGTTTTAATATCATAACCCCTTAAGCACACACCTTCCGTAGTATGCTGGCTATATTGATTTTGTATTTCTTGTTTTGCTTTATCTGATTTCAAGGAATGGGTGCCATTAGGCTGAGTCACATATAGTAAGGAACATGTACCTTTCAAATTACAGTGATATCATTTTTACATTTATTAATGTATTTCCTCAGGTTACTTCAATGACAACATTTTCCTCCACTTCTGTGCCTCAATGATCTCAGGTTTGGTAACCACAGCTGCTTCTATGCCAGTTGATATTGCAAAGACAAGGTTAGTAAGCATAATTGTTATTGCATGTACCACCTATTCCAACAGTGCCTCATAACTGTGTATGAACTTGCTTCATCTTCATACTAAATGATACAATCTTCAGCAGAATCTTCCCAAAATCATTACCAGACCCCTAATTTTTTTTTATCTTAGATTGATTATTTAAAATCAGCTACTGCATAGACTTACTTTTGATCAATTTCCATCTGTGTACAACACTTTGCATCCCCCATCCAGTTTCTCTGCTGCTATGTCGTTCTCTCTTTCTACTGATCTTTTCCTAGTTTTTGTAATTTTCCTTCCTAGATGGATTTTTAGTTTTGTACTCTGCTTCTTCATCCCACCACTCATTACCCTTTCTCGCCTGCCCACATTCCAGCTTCTACATGTCACGTGCTCCTCATGTTTGTAAGCACTGTGCCCTAAATACCTTCCATTCCTCACCCACTCCCTAGTTTCAATTATTCTCATGTTTTGCCATTCTTCACGTATTCTTTCTTGGTACCTCCTCACATAAGTCTTTTCCCATTTCACTCATTTTCAGCACCCCCTTCCTCCTTTTCCTAAAGCCTTGACAAACTTTCACCCTAACTTCCCCATAGATCCCACCAGCTGCCCTCAACATCTACATCCAAAACTCTCTCTCTAGCATGCCTGTTACTTAGCCTAATTACAACTGCAACCGTACAATTGTGGGCTCAGCACAGCAACTGCGATCTTACTTTTATAGGTTACATTTCCCTAAAGGTGCAGTTTTCAGTTACCTTATTCAACAAGGAAATATGATTAGCATCAGGAAAAAGTCCTGCTATGTCAGTTACCTATACTATATAACACGGAGGGGAAATGTACAGGCTTGGCCTTCCCAGGTGTGTGCAGTTTCTACTTACTGCAACAGCCATGCATGTACGATACAGCAAATTGCAATTGTCCTGGGGACACTAATATGATATTGATTTGATGGATGTTGAGCTGTTATTATAAGAACGTCATTCTGATCACGATAGGAAAGTTACGTTGATAAGATGTGAATATTCTAGAACAAGTGTGGGCAGGTGACTTACACTGTTCTATATAAAACTGTGGACAATAAATGTACGTGAAAATTATGTAAATAAAATGTAATAAATAAGTTATATCTGGAAAACAATGTAAAGTCATGTGTAAATACCGTATGTTACGAAGTGAAACATTCTATGTAATCATTATCTAATTAGTGCTGTACTTGCACATTTACCAAATTAGTGCTTTTGTGGAGGATGAATGGTAAGAGAGGAGCATTAGCTGTCAGTTTTTGACTACTTTGAAGCCAGAATAAGAACTTAATGCCATCTTTGTAAGTTTCTGACATATCTTACGTATAAACCCTGAACTTCAACACTTTTCTCTTTCTTACCATTTTCATGCTCTTCTCACATGTCTTTGATATGCTGCAGCAAATTTAAATCCCAAATCTCTTAAGAATCTGTTCTCAAGATATTTCTCCTTGAAAATTTAAGATATTTCTCCTTGAAAATTTTGTTATTAAATCCTCTCCTATTCCTATGGGGGTTAACATATATATAATGCCGCTCAAATCTTTTATACATGGCCTTAAACCCATGCCCTGTGATGATTTCTACATGAACAACCAAATTTAGGGAAGTAATTTTCTTTTTCCTCTTGGCACACAAAGCCGATTCATTGGTAGATAAGTATATCCATGCACACCACCTTTATGTGCATATTTTGAAGTATATGTTATGTGTATTAATGTAAACTGTGATTGTGCTCGGAATAGTGATAGGATCTTATTATTACATATTACTAAATTCAGAAAGCTTTAAATAAAAATTTATTTTTTCAGGATTCAGAATATGAAAATGACTGATGGCAAACCAGAATACAAAGGTGCAGTTGATGTCCTCTCGAAAGTTGTTCGTAATGAGGGTTTCTTCTCTTTGTGGAAGGGTTTCACCCCATATTACATGCGTCTGGGTCCACACACAGTTCTCACCTTTGTTTTCCTTGAACAGATGAACCTCATGTACAAAAAACATGTATTGGGTGATGCTGCAGCTAAAGGTGGTGGACTCTGAATTATTAGGATAATTTTAGTCAGAAGTTATGCGATTTCTTTTCTCTGTGGTGAATGTGAACTGGTGCTTTGAATGCTTGGTTAGGAAAATGGCTAACAAATTTTGTGACTTCTAAAAGATGCTTGGGGCCAGAATGGACAGTACTGAGTTTAAGTTTGCAAAGTTTCCTTATTTTCTTTTTGTGAATTACTTTATATTATGGGAACCAGACATTTGCAGTTGAAAAATTGCTGAAAATTTCCTGTATCTGGTCGTTTTACTCATTACGAAGAATTTATCGATTCCAGTACTTTATGTAAATTATATAATTTTTTCTAGAAACTTTGTGAATGTAGTTATTATGCATTATATGAGTTTTATTTTGAGTTATGTGTGATAATGAAACTTGTAGAAAACTTGTTACTAGTCCAGAAAATTTTAATGCTTTTACCCAGTTTTATAAACTTTTTTATAATTGTATAGCTACATCTGTTAAAGTTGTCTAATTGTATATATCATGTTTTAAAAGTTAAAATTCATAATTTTGACTTGCAGGGATTTGATTATTTTAGGTAATTTTAACTATATCTTTTGGCATTATGTTTTTTGCATTTGGTCTTAATGATTTTAAATGATTAATAATCATATTACTGTGGTAATGTGATTAATAATTAGGTTTGATTACAGTATTTATTATCACTAGTTACATTTTTGATAAGTAATTGTACATGACTTCTCTACCTCATTGTCTATGAACTCAAATTTCCCAGCTAAGACCCAATTAAAACCTTTCAGAGTTGAATTTAAAAAGTAAAAAAACTTGTAGTAGACTAATACTACATTATAATTTAAAGTTCCATTTGGAACAGTTCAAAAGTTTGAGAAATTCTTCATTGAATTTGAATTCTAATTTATCTTTGTCACAGACTCAGTAGGTTAATGAAAAGTTTATCAAGTATTTTGAAAAGTCACAGAAGTACATATTTATCTATCTTTACTCCATTCCTGAGCACAGGGGGTGGATTTACTTTAAATTATCAGTACTGTATGTTGGATTTTTATGCTTGTGCAAGCATTTTCTTGAACACTAACTCTTGTCTTCCCCATTTGACAGCAAAATGATTGTCATAACGAAGTTCATGTCAGAATTAAATAACCAGATAAAACATTATTTTACTTGTTAACATAATTATATTTTTGTATGCAGTCAAGTTGACAGAAAACCTTTACCTTGAAAGATTAAAACTACATTGGATGTATTATTCTGCAAAGTTGTTAGCAGTGCAAAACTACAGCACATAAGAAGGACCAATCATGTCACCCAAACTCACTGTTACCTGCATTTTCTCCAAAAAGTTAGAAAATAAAATGTACATATAGACATCTTCACAACAAGTTCTTTGTGAATGTAAAAATCTGTTGTATATTTGTACATAAGACAGACAGTACTAGGCTGGTAAGCCTTTATTTAAAAGTAAAGAGGAAATAATAATACAATAATTTTCATTGTTGTTTTACTTCAGTGCTTATCCCTTTACCCACATAACTTGAGACTGTTTTACCCAAATGCATGACAGGTTTTGAGTATTCGAGAGCAGGAAAATACTTCATAATGAAAATATACTACCTTGACCTCAGTGAACCATAACTTCCCAACTGAACATGTCATATGCTGTAGTGCAGTAGTCACTACAGTACTTCTATCTGTCTATCTCTGAAGCCTATTCCCTTCTGGAACTCCCTCAAGGGTTGGCCATGGCAACAGAGTCTATTACAAGTGAACTCTATTGCCGCTTCTTAGCCTCTAGTTCCTCACCCTTAACAGGTCACTAGCAGAAGGAAACTCTTGACCATTTTTTTTTTTTTAAGGCTTCAGTCATGGACAAAAGTCCACATCAAGGCTGGGCCCTAATTGAAATATAAGAGAGAATTAAGAAAGGGGGAAAAACAGACAGGGAAAGTATTTACAAATTTTTGAGGGGAAAAACAGACAGGGAAAGTACAAATTTTTGAGAGTGAAAAACATGTCTCTTGAAATGAGCCAGTTCATAGTTATTGGGAAAGACATGAGAAGGAAGAGAGTTCCAAAGCTTCGACGTGTAAGGAAAGAAGCAGTTCTGAAAACGGCACACCCTTGAGTTGCCGATGGCCACACAATAATCATGTGACGCAGCAGCTTGCCAGGTATTCCATGGTCTAATTAGTGGGGGGTACACAAGCAGCCAGCTCTCGGGAGCAAAAGCCAAAGTAATACCTATAGAAAAGGGGTTAAGGGGTTCTGAGCGAAAAATGCAAAGGATGATGTATGGGAATGTGAGAAACCGAATAACGAGTCCAAAAGTGTTTTCACAGAGTAACACCAGGAAAGGAGGGTTGGAAAATCACCAATATAAAACACACACACACACACACACACACATACGTGGACGAAATTAAGAATAGATTGCAGATGGTCATCTGAGGAAAAACCTCATAAAAACGGAAATTAAATCCCCCTTTTTAAGCTGCCGGGCTAACACCTTCATCATTAGGGAGACCCGAATAACGCTCAGGCAGAGAGAGAAAACCTACTGGGGAAATGGAAGAAGTAAGAAGTGCTTTCTGGGGGGAGTGGAAGGGGCAGGGAGAACTTTCTTGAGGGTGGAAGATGGAGGGAGAACCTTCTAAGGGAGCGGAAGCCGGCGGGAGATGAGAGGTTCTGAGAAGGGAGAGAACTAATGTTGTTGATTGTTCATACAAACTGAATGACCAGCATGAGCATGACTTGGTTAATGGCCTTAACATTAACACAATTTGGTTATTTTCTGTGGCTGTTTTCTTCAATTATTTGCGCTTATATTCTTTTGTTACCAATACTCACACTCTAATTATCAGTTGATTTGGTTATGGAATCATACAGAATGCATATAAGCTGTAAAGGCAATAGGATATTTTAAGCACAATTACACACACACACACACACACACACACACACACACGAAAGAGAGAGAGAGAGAGAGAGAGAGAGAGCAACAAAGATGGTGCCAGTTGCCGGGGAAGGCCAGAGGTTTTGAATTTATCCAATTTGGAAGAGAGAAGAGTGTGGGGTGACCCGATCACAACCCTGAAGATTTGAAAAGAGGTCGATGACTTGAGCAGCTAAGAGTTCTTCATGAAGTGTAGGTATAGGGCAACCAGAGGACATAATATGAAATTAAAGAAAATCATGAAACTGATAAAAAAGATGTGAGGTATTACCTCATAGTATAAAATCGGTGGATAAATGTAATGAGATTACTAACTGCATGGTTAATGCAGACGGCGTACATCAATAAGAAGCTGTGTAATTGAGAATTTTCAAGAGATGCGGCACGACGTGTGTAAAACTTCTTCCCTGTACAGCACACATTGGTATTATTTACATTCACGCGCGCAGACACACACACACACACATATACATATACACCCATAAACCAATACTGAGGACCCACCCAACAATGGTAAACAGTTTCCATAAATACGGAGTGGACACGTCTTTCAGTGGCGTGCATCATCTGCAGAACATAGGGCGAACCTCCTAGTCAGTCACTCTTTATTGTAAAGACAAACTGACTGGTTATAGTCAGATGTTGTGATTTTATTTGTATTTCTTAATGTTCTCGATCATCAGACCGGTGTAGTTTGTGTGGATCAGAATTTAAACCCAAGTGTTGAATAGCTTCCAGGTCAACCTGTGAACAATTGTAATGAAGCTTGCATTTTAGACGTTGGTTTTTCTTAATAGCAAATGATTTCCAGTACCAATCAGGCTTTAAACTTCTTGTGCATTTGATGAATCCTCACCTATATTTTGTAATATTTTTGGTGCCTTGTCATGTTTTCTAGGATTGTGTAAATTCTATTGAAGATTTTTAGAACTGTGTACATTCTGATGATATTTTCTAGGATTGTGTAAATTCTGTTGAAGAAGTTTTCCTAGGCTTGTGTAAATTCGAATTCTTCGCTCACTGTTCCGGAATACTATCTCATGCTTTATAGTCATAAACGACACTCGAACTGTCTACATTTCATTTACAGCTATAAGTGTTTTTGCCATGTTAAATTGTTTGTTATAGTTTTTCCTTATTTCTTTACGGGACATATGAATTCAAGATGATTGTCGAGAATATGAGGAACAATAGACATTGGAATGATAGGAAGATCAAACAAGGATGCAGCTGCGCTTCGTTAATTGTCAGTGGAATTTACGTCACTCCATTTGTATAAGCAAACTAAAGGACCCGTTGTTCTCATGGCATGTGTTATCTCGGGAAAATATGCGTTCGTTTAGAATTTGTTTCCACCGGCTTTCTTAAATTCGGTCCATTCTGTGTAAAACTTGGCTCTCTTTCTTCTTTAAGGAAAAAAAAAAGATAATACATTCCCTGGTATCAAGATAACAGTTCCATTTGTATGTGTTGCATTCAAATGCATATGTATCACTGCATCACATATTTTTACTTATTGTTTTCTCTAGAAGATTAACGTGAGTCTTGCGACCATAATTATAAGATAATGTACGGTACTCTTTGGATAGTATGTAGATACGGTGTACATTTCTTCACTATCTAGACATCTGCTGCGTCTCTTTGTGGCTGCTGCCGTGTCTCTTCTCTCTCTGGGCTGCTGCTGTGCCCCTCCTGTCTCTCTGTGCCTGCTGCTGTGTTTCTCTTCTTCGTCTGGGGTGCTCCATTGCTCCCTACCCCAGGCTGTCCCTCGCTCTTCCATTACATGAATGCAGCCGAGGCTAGTGAGGCACTGGTCAGAGCCAGTTCTCCTTAATCTGCAGGCGCTCCCACGCTGCAGACACCTTCGGCTTCCCGCTATCTACGTTAAGTATCCTTCCCTAGGGGATGTTTACTACCGTGCCAGCCTAACCTTCTTCTTCAAATCTTAGAGTACGTTTATGGTGGATGTATCTTCTTCCAGACAACAGTCTTGGTTCTGGAGCCATTTTGGTGGAGGTATCGTTTTCTTCCAGGCGACAATCATGATCCCGGAACCTCTATCGTGGCGGTATCTTTTCATTCCAGGTAATAGTCACGATCCTGCAACCTTCTTGGCGGCGGTATCTTCTTCCAGGCAACAGTCATGGTCCTGGAACCCTTTTGGTGGCGGTATCTTTTTCTTCCAGGTAACAATCATGGTCCCGGCTGGAACCTCTCTCCCGAGTGTTTCATGAGATGGAGCATGGGCGCATTTTCTCCTCGGCTACGGGCAACAGTTGCAGTAGCATCATTTCCACCTAACCTAAAGGTGTGTCAGTTGCTATTCCTACTTGCAGATGTAGCAGAGGTTTTATCTCGCTGCTCGGAGTATTCTAATGGAAGATCTTCCTATACTTTCAAGTGGAAACTTCTTAGTATATTGCCATGATGTCTCCCTCCCCTGCGTCATAGGTAGTATAACCATTACCTCGTGTTACACTGTCTTGATGGCAATTAATTTCTTATATAATAGTGACAATTTACCCATTTTACCCCCGTCGTCATCCAATACGTTCCCGTCATTCCCCAAATGCATAATTATCTCAGAATGAGAGTCGAAAGGAATGTGATCCTCGTTAAGCATAATATATAGTACTAATTTTTCCCCGCGGTATCTCATCAACATTCTTCCTCGTGCAAGAAATTAAATGGAATTCTACGCGGTTAAAACATAATTACGCTCCTCTTCCATGACCTTATGTTCGTTGTTTATTTCAGAAAATCCTATCGGAATGACAAAGGAATTACTTATATAGGAATGTGACCCACTAAGGCAATGTGATCCCCCTGAGACATGTGATTCCACTGAGACAGTGTGATCCCAGAGAGACAATGGGATCCCAGTGTGGCAATGTTATCCCACTGAAGCAATCTAATCCTACAGAGACACAGTGATCCATCCCACTGAGGCAATGTTATCCCACTGATCCCAGTGAGACAATGTGATCCCACCGAGGCAGTTAGTTACAATAAAGGATGCCTGGTGAGTTGTCATGCACAACGGGTTGCTGCCCCAGCGGTATTGTTGACGTTCAACTCTTGAAAACTAGTTCAACAGATCTCGTTCTGTGGTCATGAAGAAACTTTTTGTTTCATTGAGTAAAATCACTACTAACTAATTGTTGATAAGCTCTATAATGAATTGGCATCAAAAGTTCCGACAGGAGGACGTGTGTACTCTTCATGTAGACATTAAATGAGTAGGTACTGCTGTGTTATATGGAAGTGTAACATGGGTTTTTTCGTGTGCTTCTGTCATGTGTATACTAATAATGCGTATGTGTGTATATAAAGTGAGTATTTGTCATGTTTGTGACTGACAGGCTTCCTCTGTTTATCAGGATAAAGATCAAGCTAATTCCGTTGTCTTCATTTTACAACAGATTCTAACGGCAACTGTTAATTATACTTGTTATAAAGACAGTATAAGAACTGCGTCAGTGAATTTTCTTCTATTTTTATTACTCTATTTGTTTGTGAGATATCAGAGTGTCCGGGTGTATGTCTTTAATCAATATTTCCCGTCCACCTAAATAACGAATATTTGAAACTGTGGAACACATTCTGATAATCAAATCATGAATATCATTGCTTAGAAGACAGAGTCTAGGGACTCTTCGCTGAACTGAAGATCCGCCTTTAGCAGAGCACAGTTAAGGATTAGCTTGCCTAAAGATCAATCTCTTCCACTTTTATAGCGTCTGCGTTACATATATGCTGAAGGCAAGCTTCCTAGAAGACAAATATATTCATGACTAATTGAAATAAAATCTTGACACTTAATCTGTCGATAAACGTAAGCGTCTGACCTGTGAAATATAAGGTAATAGTCTAAAAGAAGCTGAGGATGGAGAAACAAAACACAAGAACTATATTGTCTCAAAGACGTAAAATGCGGGCGAAAGGGAACGATTACGACAGAGTTGCAGGCGGGCGAGGTAGTCCAGACAGTCGTATGGTGTCAGGGGGCCTGTGTAACGGCAGAGAGTGCCGGGGTCAACTTTTTATGCACATATATTGTTAAACTTTACAAGCGGGTGATTCTCTGGCCCCCAGAGGTCTGACTACCGGTAAGTGTGTCACCAGTAGCCAGCTCCGAGGCCTGGCAACTGGTGGGCGTGTCACAAGTGACCCAGAGGCTTGGCAACTGACGGGTGAGTCATTAATGGCCCCGGAGGCATAGCTACTGGTGTACGTGTCACAGGTGTCGCCGGAGGCCTGGCTACTTGTGGGAATGTCGAAGGTTGTCCTAAAAGCCTGGCTACTGGTGGGCGTGTTACAGGTGGTTCTATAGGCCTGGGTACTGGTGGGCGTGTCACAAGTAGCCCCGGAGACCTGGCTACTAATGGGTACGTCACAAGTGGCCCTGAAGGCGTGGATACTAATGGACGAATCGCAAGTAGGCCCGGAGGCTTGGCTACTAATGCACAAATCACAAGTAGCCCGGAGACCAGGCGACTAATGGACGTGTCACAAGAAGGCCCGGAGACCTAGCTATTAATGGGCATGTCACAAGAAGCCCCTGAGGCTTGGCTACTAATGGACGTGTCACAAGTAGCCCTAGAGGCCTGGCTACTAATAGACGAGTCACAAGTAGTCCCGGAGGCCTGGCTATTAATGGACGAGTCACAAGTGGCCCCAGAGGCCTGGCTATTAATGGACGAGTTACAAGTTGCCTCGGAGGCCTGGCTACCAATGAAGAAGCCACAAGTGGCCTCGGAGGCCTGGCTATTGAAGGACGATTCACAAGTGGCCCCGGAGGCCTGGCTATTAATGAACGAGTCACAACTGAGGCCAGAGGCCTGGCTATTAATGGACGAGTCACAAGTTGCCCCGGAGGCCTGGCTATTAATTGACGAGTCACAAGTTACCCCGGAGGCCTTGATACTAATGACTAATGAGCTTCATAGGTCACGTCGTTATATATCTTAATGTTTTAGGAAATGAGATCGTGTATGAGGAACACAACCTGCTGTTATAAAGGACATAGACCCACGTTGTCCTCTGTCCCTAAAAGTCGAAAGCTTAACACCATCCTCTCCTTCCTGCGCGTCTCGACGCTCCTATGCAGCAGGTCTTTTGTCCTGCGGCCCTTCCCTGTACCGGTCTTTTACACAAAGTTCCCCCACCCTGCATAACTCCTCCATTCTACCAGTTCCTCACCTTCCCCACCTTTTATCCCCAGCGTCGGACAGCTTCCCGTACTGGTCTCTGAAGCTTTAGTAAAGTTTCCTTTACTGCCAATTCGACCACGAAGAACATCCACTTCACTGGTTTCACAGAGGCCCTAAAGAGCGTCCTCTAACACTTCTGAACTACGTTAACTTAACTTGAAGCTCTCTTAATCCATTCCGCTCTTCTCCAAACACGGCCTTCCACACCTCCTTGCCAGTCAAAGCCATCTTAGCCTCATATTTATCCTACTGTTGCGCCATCAGCTGCCGTATCAGCCACATATTTCCTTGGGTGCTTCTCTATCTCGTTCTCAGCATCAACCTTACAATCTGCATTTACCTATTACCTCTAGGCCACCTTTCCGCTCCCATGTTTCCCAATATGTTTCTCTCTCCTCTAAACTTTTACTGAGATGTAGTATACAAACTCAAGGAAACCCATATAGAAGTATTCAGGCAGCAGATGCTGCCGACTGAGATACTTCACAAAAGAAAATAAACTAAATCTTAAAACTTGAAAAAGGAACGTATACCAAATACAAAATATCAAACCTTTTCTTCTCCGTCCTTCTCCCTCCAGTACGATCCTCCATTCTCTTTATCTTCTTACTTTTGACAAATAGACCCTCTTGGTTAATCTCTCCTTACTCATTTAGTCCATGTGTTCAAACCATTTTACCACACCCACTTCAGCTCTCTCAGTCACGCTCTTCTTATTATCTCTCCTCTCTCTTACCCAATCATTTCTGAATCGAGAAACCCCCCCCCCACACACACAATATGTCCTCAAACTTTTCAATTCCAACACACTCACCTTCTTCCGTACGTTCTCATATATAGCCCACGCCTCCCATCTAACAACACCGTCAGGACTACTATACCTTCAAACATGCCCATCTCTTCCCTCCTTCAGCCCCAGATAACGACCTCTTTTCCACATATTCCTCAAAGCGCCCAAAACTTTCTCCCCTTCACCACAACCACCACCACAACTTAATTCCGCTCCCATTGTTCCCCTCGCTGCCATGATCAGTCCCACGTACCTAAAACACTTCACCTCCAGATTTCTCTGTGTAAACTCACTTCTCTACTAATCTGTCTCTCTGCACTGCTAAACCCATAAAAATTGCCTTAATTCACATTCACACACATCTATCACACACTCTCCAAAACTCAGACATCAACTTCTGCAGTCTCATTCGAATCTGCCGCTAGCGCCGTGTCATCACCTTAGATGATCCGTTATCCCTCGTAATCACCTTCCTCATCACCCCATCCAAAAATAGATTAAAAATCCATGGTGATAACACACATCCCTGCCGCAGACCCACCTACACCTAAATCTACTCGCACGTTCGCCTTACTCTCTTGATAAAAACTCCTCACTGCTTCTAGAAGCTTTCATCTCACGCCACTTATTCGTAGCAACTTCCACACAACATCTTATCAACCCTACCATATGTTTTTTTCCAAATCCATTAATACCACATAAATATCCTTCTCTTTCTCTAAGTATTTCTCACTCAAACTCTTCCAAACAAACACCTAATCCACACATCCACTTCACTCTTGAAGCAACTTTGTTCCTCCCCAGTGTGAAGCATTGTGCGTGCCACCACCTTCTGAATCACAACTCCCATACAACTTACGAGGTACACTCAACAAACATAAACCTCTGTAATTCGAACGTTTAACTTTGTTCCCCTTACCTTTATGCCACCGACATTCCGCCAATCCTCAGGCACCTCACTATGATCCATACAAACACTGAGAATCCTAACTAACACGCTGAAAATCCCAACTAACCAATCAGTAATACAGTCACCCTCATTCTCAAGAACTTCAACTGTAGTACCATCCACTCCAGCCACCTTGCCACATTTCATCTTACGTAAGGTTTTCATCACTTCTTCTGTTCTCAGCAAACTACTTGTCATGACTCTCTCACTTCCCCATACCTCTCCGATCCAAGCACCCTACGACGGGAACCCTACCGTCAGACACATTCAGCAGTCCTTCAAAATATTTACTAAATCTTCTCTTCACCTCATTTCTGCCTGTTACCACTTTCCCGTCTACCCCGTTCGCCCATGTTCTCATATATTTTCTTGCTTTTTTTTCACTCTATGAATCTTCCTCTAAAACATTTTCTTTATCTTCCTGAAGTTTGCCGATGCTATCATTTGCCCTCTCTTTCAGCCCCGCACTTTCCTCTTGACCTCCTGCCGTTTTCTTATGTATATCTCCCAGTCACTTGTAGTCCTTCACCGTGAGTCTCTTTCATTAGCAAATTAATTCAGTCATCTCACCTCTCACTACTCTTCGCACCTTCCTTATGCCACACACTTTTCTAGCAAATGCTAGCGCTACTACCTTAAATGCTTCCCATTCCTCACCCACTCAACAGCTTCACTCATTCCCACCTTTTGCCATTCTACACTTTGTCTTTCCCGGTATCTCTTCACACAAGCATCTTTTTCAGGCTCATTCCCACTCTCTTTCCACCTCCACCTACGTCATTTTCTCATCTAAAGCCTCTGAAAACCTTCACTCTCGTCTCCACCCATTAATGATTAGACATCTCACCAGCTGACCCTCTCAGCATATTCACATCAGACAGTCTCTCCTTTGCACGCCTATCTACTTGCACATAATCCAATAATGCCTGCTTACTGGTATCAAGTATATATATATATATATATATATATATATATATATATATATATATATATATATATATATATAAAAGATTATGTGCCAACCATTTGTCGGCTCAACGGCCTGTCAGTGAAGGACACTCGGACATGGACACCACTGGGTCAGCTGTGATTAAGTTACAAGCTGTCAGCTGGCTATGCCTGTCACAGCTGTTGTGCATGATCCCAGCCGAAGTTCGTACCCCTTTATCAATCATTTATTGGAAGAATGAACAGCTGGGAGAGCTGTGGGCCGCTTGCCCGCACCGTTAATCAAGGGGAGCCAGTGGATTAGCAGTCAACAATGTAAACCTTAGCATCACCGATACCAATGGAGTTGTGTACTAAAAAAGAACTAATGATTGAGAACACCTGGTTTAAAAACAGGGACATACATAGATATACGTATGTATATATATATATATATATATATATATATATATATATATATATATATATATATATATA